>CAJQZM010039411.1:29813-94484 GCA_907164665.1 Colias nastes
GGCCAATCGTCTGTAAAATTTGGACAGAATAAACAAAGTTTTGACAGCTGTTGCGACGCATTACAGATAAATTATGTGACCATATAACTTGAAGTTTTAGTAAAATATATTTATTATTCATTCTATTTAAAAAACCAAAAGTTATGTATGAATAAATGAATTTGAAAAACAAAGACACTATTAGGTATCTAGATTGTGCACCATGGCGCAAAAACCGGTCCCAGCCCAGTGCATTGAGCTATTATTATGTACTACGTATAGAGGAGAGACCACGAACAAAATCTGTGCTGCAAGCGCGGCGGCCGCGGCGCGGGGCGGCTTGTGAGTCATAGATTAAGCGATGTCATCGACACCGCTATAGAGGAAACTTTGTAAATATTTTGCCTATTACTTATCAATTAAGAACAATCAATGTAACAAAAAAAATATAATTAATCTAATAAATAAATTATTAATAAACTTATCAATTAAAACCAATCAATGTAACAAAAAAAAATTGATACATACTTAGGTAATTTATTTTCATCTTTCATTATTTAACCTTTTTTCAAATAATATCCACAGTACAATATTTTCTAAATGTGTAAAATTATTTTTTTCCACTATAAAAATTTACATCATCTAATATTACTATTTATACATCTTTCATACTGCAGGGCTATTGCGTATCTCATTTGACATTTCATAGTGATGATAACTTTGCACGGTGCTCAACGATTTCTTGTCAAACCATGTTTTTCGTACCTATTGGCTTTTAAAAGTTATCAACTGAAATGACGTCATGGTTCATACCCAATGCCGTTTCTTAAAATTTTAGTCTATGACAAATGACGCAAAACATAGAGTAAAGTAATACGCAAAATGGCGCCCGCCAAAAATTTTGCTCGAACCAAGTTTTAAAAATGATTATCTAATTAATTACCGATGAAAAGTTATTTCTTTGCACTTTAGTGCAATATCGCAACACACTCGAGGGCATATTTGATGAGTTTCTTGGTTTTTTGCTTTAAAACAAACAAGACATGAACGCGACCATCGCGCTAAAGCGACTGAGTGCAGATAAGCCATATGGCCTATGTTGAGCGGAACATATTATGTGATGTAGGCGGTGTCGTCTCCATACGTAGTATTAATATCTCAATGCCTTTTACTAAACATACAATACCATCCATCAAGAAAGAACACCATGAATTTGATATTTTGGTATTATCGCATTCAATGTTTTATAGATATAAACTTTTAGTGAATAGAAAACTTTCGATCATGAGGCGGGATTCGAATCCGCTTCTTTCCACCAATCCGGGGCGGACGCCTGACCAATTCGGCCACCTGTGATCCCGCCAGAGCAGTCGAATTTATCACGAATCTATTATTTTCTTTCAGTTTTATGTGTACCTACTAAGGTGTGTCTAAGGGTCACACCGCGCGCCATCTATTGAGATAAATGACAACTATCTCAATCAATATGAAACATTATTTCCAAATTATTTCAATCAACCAAGAAATCAACGATATAATATAAGTTTGCATATCTGCGGCCCTTAGGCCAGCCATAGACGGACCGCATGTTGTAGTCGCAGCTTGCCAGCCATGGAAGATTTTCTAAAAATAATCTCAAGAGGTTCTAAGTGACACATAAATAAAAACTGTTAAACTTTATACTGCAAGTTATTAAATATTTCGTCGTCGTTCGAGATAAATTAATTATAGCTGTTAATGAAAAGCTGAAATTTACTAAACTATACTAAATCGTACTCGGTACTAAACCTCAAAATTTATGTTGGCTAACAACAACAATGTTATTATTCCTATTCCTCTGTCTGGAGATATAAATAGCTCAAGCAAGCATAATTATTCTGTTAAAAATAGCAAAATATAAAATGTAAATTCGGGCAAACATCACGATGCGCGTTAATTTAAGAAGTCTACTTTTAGAAATCTTCACGTGGGCAGTTCAAATTTAGGCATTGAACGTTTATAATACGTTCTACATTGAAGTAGAATTAATGAGATAACAATTTGTTAATTTTAGTTAGCTTTGTGGTAGGTATATACCTATATTTTATTCCTCTTTTCCTGCATGATAGCTTATATATTACTATTCGTTATAGATATTCGGCATGGAAAATGACAGACCTTGAGATTGTAGACATTTATTATATTAAATTGGAAGACAATTCGAGGCGTGTTGATAATTACAGTCATAGATAAAAGTCTTCTTAAATCTAATGGAATTATTCCGTCGTACATGATATACATCAACTCTACTGCATTTAAATAATTTTAATAAAAAATATTTGAATTTCTTAAATTACGCTACTGATGAAAGGAATTTGGCTAAAAGTTTTGGCCTAATTTCTATGTACCTATGTATATTGTAATACAGACAAAAAGAAAATATATCCGTAGCGATAAATGATGTATCCATTAATTTTGTTTCAGTGTCTTGCGCAATATATCCAAATAAATGGCAGCATGCTTTGGTTGAAATATAAGAGCTGGTCGTAGTCGGATGGCAACTTCGCCACAAACCCCGCTTAGCACACCTAAAAGTAATAGGAAAAAGAAAATGTATATTGTATGTTGGAAACAAAGAAAATGTTATTAGAGATATAAAAAAAAAATGGTTGCCTGTAAAGTCGGTTTTACGGGCGAAGATTTTACGTGACAACGATCATAGTTGAGTGGGAGAGAGACGCAAGGCATTCGGCGGGCCTCTCTCTCGTTCGGTGACTCATCGTAACGTTACCGAGCGTTACACTTTTTCATAAGTGACTCCCAGCCGCAACCTAATTTAAGACGTTGTCACGTCAAAAAAAAAAAAAAACTATAGAAACTCACCGTTTTTCTTTAAATCTGCATTAATTTTGTCCCTGCATTCAGAAGAAGAGCCGTTAAAAGACAAAAATGTCCCTCGTCCTCTCACACTGTTAATAAGATGTGGAAATTCATTTTCGAGCTGGTGAAGACCCTCTTTCAAAACTTTTCCACTCTCCTTGACTACAGCGAGTAAATTTTGACTTTTTATAACATTGAGAACTTTTTCCAACAAGATAAGTTTTCCGGGATCCCCCATCCACGTGTTGAATATGCGATAAGCGTGTGGCGCCCTGTAACAGTCATATCAATATTAAATAAAGATAAGTATTTGAGAAAAAAAAATAGAATAACGTTTCTTAACCATTAAGTACCTATCATTCTGTAGGGTTACTAACTTTCTATTGCCTGCAAATGCATGAAATTACAGTACATCTTCCCGAATTACTGGACGTTTCACAAAATGAAAACGGAGTTGTCTATCCGAGTTCTATTTGAATTTAATTTTTAAGATTCGTAAAAGTGATGAGACGATGGAGTCGGTTAAAAATAATGAGAGATACTCTACCTACGTTTCATGTAGGAGTAATAATAATTATAGACAACTAAATATAGTTTCACGTATTTTAGAAGTGTATCACCTTACATAACATAATGATGAGTATTTTTGGGCACATAAATAATATTTCAAAAATACCATCGTATCGTAGGAAAGTCATTTTAGAATGGAAGATAAACAATCATTATTGTTCGTACATATTCTTTAACATCGAAGAATTATATTATCTTAGTATCTCTTATTAGATTTCAGGAAAACATTACAAGAAATTTAGACGTGAGAAGGTATGTAGGAACTGACACAATACTTTTAAAACATAGCATTATTAATATTCTATTTGTACGTACTTTTCATTATTGAGCTTTTATGAATTTTAGGTAATGGGTATGCATATAAATATATCATTTTGTATACGGTATTGGATGAATTGATTCAAATTTTTGTTATGAGAAAGGAGCGATTGATTTAAAACTAATCAAAATTATTATTAATTAAATTAAAGCTAACCAAGGTACCTATAATCAAAAGAATAACATAATACTAGGTGATATCTGAAATGACCCTGGTAGTACGTCTGCGAGCTTCTTTTGCAATGATATCGTAGGGAATTCACGGTCGCGTCGTTAAATGCGGAAGTTATTTATATATTGACGCATGAAAGGGGTCTAAATGCGGATCGCTACGACCGCGACAATGACTCGGTGATGATGTGTCACTTGTTGCACTATTCATATTGAGAAGTAGGTATGATTCACAAATCTGTATAACTTGACTTGCTAGTTTGAACACGAAGTGGGCGCTACGGAATATACATTGTCACATTAGCATTATTTATCGAGAGTTCGTAGGCAATTTTAACCATAAAATAAATAGGTAGCTAGCAAGTAATGTAAAAATTGCAAATGAATAAAATAAGATAGGTACTTACCTATCTTATTTTATCTTATCAAAAAAATACTCTCAATGTGTCGATATACTTACGAATAATAATTTTGAAAACGTCATGCTTTTAACTGTGAAAACGTAATATCATAACTATAATGAAATTGAACGACTCAATCTCGTTCTCATAATATCGCAACGGTTAGGTAAAGAGGAGTTTAATATTCCAGTCTTCCGTCTTTCCATGGTGGAGAAGTCTCACTCTCAATGAATACCTATTAAAATAGTTCATATGCCACTTCGTCCTATTGTATTGAAAATATATCCAACCAATAATTCAATAAATAATCTAATCTATATATAGGCTCTGGAAATAAACACAAATGTATAATACATAAGAGAATCTATCAGATGTACTCGACCTTAGGTGTAATGTAGGTAACTGTGAAATAAAATATCGTGACACAGAACATCGAGCCCATGCATAACTGAATAAACTATCAACGCAACACTACCATTAAATTACAATATACTAAGTAGGTACCTTATAAAATTCCTAATACAACTGTGAAAATATATTCCCATAGTTACCTAGTTACTAAGTAAAAAAAAAATAGAAAATAATAACCGTAGGTACCCACATAAATTTTATTAATATTGTGATGTTTTACTTATACAAAGTACCTACTTTTCATAATTTACTTGTAAGTAAAAATAATCAATTCTTGTGGCCCCACCTGACACGTGAGAAGAAAAATAATCTAGATAACCTTCAAAGTGTCTATTTTTAAAAAATAAAATTGTTGCTATATTCGTTATCACTAGTACAGATGATAGAGTTGGTACCATGTATATTGATTAAACAATTAACTAGGTATTATAGACTTTTATTTTGATTAGTTAAAATTTAAATCAATCCGTTTAAAGTGGGTCAAAAGTCTGGGAGTTGGTTACATACAGACATACGGATAGAAGGCGCTATTAAAAGCGTGTTTATTAGTATAATTTAGAAAAATAATAATTTATACCTATTAGTTAGACGAAGTAATTTCAAAAAATTAAATGATATAAAACAATAATACTAACTTGAATTCAGTATTGTAGTAAAATCCACCAGTGAGCATTTTTTTACTGAAAGTAACTACATCTGGTGGTGAAGGCAGGTTGAAATGCTCATGGCACCACATTTTTCCAGTAGGTCCACATCCAGTCTGAACTTCATCAATGATTAGGGCAACACCTTTCTACAAGGGAATTATAAATTTTATTATAATAAAAAAAATGTTATAATGGTAGATAGAGTAAGGGATTTTGGGTATTGTAATGAAAGCTAAATTATATTAGTTTACCATAAATATGCAGCTAACATTTATCAGTTTATCACAACATATTAATATTAGATAACGTATGTAATTATTAATTTTACATTACAAAAACAAGACAAATAAAAAGCACTGTTAACAAAAGAAAGCTAGAAATATTTGTATCTTTACAGTTAAGTATGAATTTAAATAAAGATTTCCGTCAATGACATTAACAAAAAAAGATAATTTAATCTCCCCTTGCTATAATTGTCACGATTATAATTCCATAGGTTAACAAAATAACATTTTCATGAATATCCTTCTCTAATCTACCTTTTGACAAATTTTTTGTAACTTTTGGAAGAATTCTGGTGACGCTTCATAATCTCCTCCCTCTGATTGGATAGGTTCAATAATCATACCAGCAACTGGATTTCCATTTTTATTGTATTTTTCAATCACATCTTCAACTTGTTCCAGACATCTAAAAATATACATGATTATAATTTTCACTTTAAAAAATAGCAATAACATTCACTAAAATATAATTTAACTAGTAAAATTATGCAGACACAAGCACACCTACCTACAAGTGTGGAAACATTTTTCAATGCAAATTTAATCTGCAGGACGTCTCCTTTCAAATTCATAAATTAACTGCTTATAGTAAAGACTAGAAGAAATAAAGATAAACAAAAAAAAGATAAGTAAATATGTATAAGTAGTATGTTTAAAATAAAAAGAAATGAAAAATTAACTTTAAGCTCAATGTATATGAAGGAACAGTACTTGGCATCTTCCTGTTGATTTTCACTCTTGTGTTGGTCAAGTGGATATTTATATCTTGGAAAGGGAGCAACTGGCCAATCAAATGCAGGACAATCCAATTTGTGAATTGGTTTAGACCTTGTCGTAGATAATGCTCCAAATGTGCGACCATGAAAACCACCCTGAATTAAATAGTACCTAGTAGTAATTAACCTGATATACATATACAATAAAGTTATCCATTTCTTATTTCATCTTTAAAAAAATACCTTAAAAGAAAGTATTGACATCTTTGGTGCACCTGGTTGCTGGTTCACCATACAAGAAGTCAACTCCTCTGGTGTAAAATCAGTTTTGCCCCCACGCTGCTTTGTACGATACCACATAAAAACGGCTTTATAAGCATTTTCATTGGAACAGGAGCCACACATCATAGTAGCAATTCCCTTAAGACCAGCGGGAGCAACAGGCATTAACACATTCTTTAATCGATTTGGCCATTGTGTTGCTGGAAACACTCCTAGGGCTGGTCTGTTAATTAACTCACTCTAAAATAATATAACAAAAAATTAATTTAATCTAAAAATTATTATTGAATTAACACACTGTCCATACAACTTTAGTGAGTTTAACCTTTTTGTTTATTGTGTATTATTATTGCAATGAATCAGAATTTAATAATATTATTTAAATATTATAATAATAAAATGAGTCTATTGATGATATATAAATATATAACTTTTTTAATTAAATAATAATTTATTAATTTAACCTATTTGATATATTATATGACTTACCAAATTATGTTTATCTTCAAAAGCATTTAATAATTCAGGATGATTGTATCCAAGAGGAACAGATGATATTTGAGTGAAAGCATCTAAGAAGGTATTACCATCGGCATCCACGAAATAGTTTCCGATGCTCTTATCATAATCACCAAAAAGTTGAACGGAATCTGCTTGCTGAGAATTTAAATACAATTACATATATAAAAAATCTTTGCTAGGAAAAATTATGTAGAGACATAATTCTTACTAGCTAAACAGCAATCTTAAAATAAGCATTATTAATAAATTACATATTATACCTATTGACATCAATGTTGTTTAAATAATATGTTACAAAACTCACTTGTAAAGATGAAAGTTCTTTGAACAATTCTTTTGTTTTAGGTCCAGGAATATCCGTCTTGATTGATGGTTTTTCCGGTTCTTGTGTTAAAGAAACGCTCAATTGTCTGGAAACTGGACACACATAATTTAAAAAAAATACGTTGAAAGTTACAATAGTTGGAATTATTTCATATACAATACGTTAATTGCAAAATGCAAATATAAAAAAAACCATTTACGAAGAATACTTACAGTGTTTCGTCGGAATAGTCTTTTTTTCTATTATTAATTTACAGCCTCTTAACAACATTTTGATTGCGTATTTTTTATTTACTCTGAAATATCTATTCACAATAAACTCGAATTAATTTGCGTATTACCTACTACGAATTTAAACGCAACAAGGCAAACCGCAAATATTTTACGTCAATAGGTCAATACTGCTAAGTAGCAATGCGCGTTCTGAAACCAAATCGTTCTCAGTCAGCTCCGCATAATCAATCGTGAATTCTGACATTCTGACTAGCCGGCTAGTGCCTAGTAACCATAGCTGAGATCATGATAAAATAAATATGTATAATAATTATTATCAGTTATCAGTGGGTGGATATTCAATTACCATGCCCTTTTCACGTATTATATCGCCGAGTGGTGCTTGCTTTTAGGTCAATAAGTAATTAATGTTATTACGTAGGTATATTTTAATAAAATTATTTGATAATACGATAATAAATTTTAATCAGTATGTAGGTAACGACAACTACAAGATCGTTACAACATGGGTTACAAGTAGGTATAATTTTTTATAAATAAAGATCACCCATCAGTTTATTTAGGTATCTTCGTCTAAGAAAGTAATATCTCGTAAGCCACTGGCCAATCTTTCAATTTATTCAATAGGCTTAGGGACCAAGAATTGAATTAAGATGTGAATATACCTAGTGCAAAGTGTCTACTAGCAATAAAATTTGCAGAAGTTAGTTTGCGCAATACTTAATGAGGTAGACAATTCTTTCAAATCGTGGTACCTACTTGATCACGAACTCTAATTTAATTATTTCCCGCGATGGTACCTTACTACTAGAATAGAGAGCTATTCAAAATTCAAATCACAGTTCTATTATATGTGTCGCCTCAAGTAGGTAAAAAGATCGCTGACGGTTAAGCGGTTAACCCATTGAGCCCCAAGCGGCCCGATCGGTCCAAGACACAATAGATTTTCTATTGTGTCTGTGGTTCCGGGGCCTGAGTTACCTGCGCATTGGCGATTTATCGGTCTATTTGGTGTTATGAGGTGGTATAAGAATAACAAATAGGTACCTAGTTGCGAAGCCACGATTCGCGAGCCTAGTTAAAAATAAAATAATCGGCACATAGCTTTCGTGCAAAACTCGATCCATGCGCAAACACGCCCCATCACTTTCATCCAGCGTTCTTTTTACGTGACGCGTACAGGTAAATTAGCTTGGAGAAATTTTTGCATATGTAGTGGTGTGTATATTACTCAGATCTTAGAGCGCGTTTCCACTATATCGTTCTGGCCTATACAAAAATGTTTCGATATCCTAACATTACTATTTAATTTTATACTTATTCCTAGCAACACTTTTGTTTTCAATAAAAACAAGTTTTTATTTGAAAGAAAATGGTTTTGACTTTATAAAAAAAATATATCATTCAATTTCACGTCCTTGAGCAAACGACAAGGCGACTACCGTGAAACAATAAAATATCGTGTCCATAATAATTTGTTTCATAATTAATATTTGACCATAATAATTACGAAACAAAACAAATAAATAAATCGTCACTTGATAGTGGAAAGTGGAAACACGCACAAAACCAGAATAAACCAGTTTACGCTGTCCGCAGGTGCCACGTGCAGACGTTTGGTATCGTTAGAACATAAAATTCAAAAATTATAATTATTACGTATAGACCGGGAGATATTGACACAAAATTTCGAGTCATTTGTAACAGGATGGCGGTTCTACAGGGGTCTTAGTACGCAATGACAAAAAGAAAAACGATGGTGTGAACACTGGTACCGGCGGCTTAGTCGCGTGGGCGTTAGTCGTACTCGTCGGAAAAATAGCGAAAGTCAAACGATTTGTAACACAAAAATTTTAGAATTTACCGACAGCCCATAAAAAAGAAGTAGGCGGTAGTGTCATGCCATACTTTTCCGGTGTGACTTACAGCCCGCCATACCGACGCGAATGTGTTGATTTAAAAAAAAACAATTCAACCATTTGTACCAGGCTAACTTTTGCACAGGTAACCATCGTCGTGCAGCTATTTACGAAAATCGCCATGCCATACTTTTCGGACGATTCCAAATGGTCGCCATACCGCCGAAAATCTGCAAAAATTTTTTTTTTCGCCAAACTTTTTGTACCAGTATTGCATTTGGATTTTTGGAGAGTATTTGATAAAATGTGACCATTATTATATTTACCATACTTCTAGTAGGGGGAAAAAGTACTGCCATACTTGAAAAATTAATTTAGTATTAATTTATATAAGTGAAGATTTCCACCACCTAGATCTTTGAAATTTTGTATTTATATTCGTTGAACCTCAAACTTACAGGAAAAATTAGTGCCATACTGTTACTAATCGTTCAAAATACGAATAAAATCTTACAATAAAAAAAAAATCTTATACACATTCGCCACCTCCCACAGGTATGGCATTATCACACTTCTATTTATAATCATTCAGGAGTTGTTGAAAAAAAAAATTTAGGGTGGTACAAATGGTTCGGCGAAAAAAAAAAATTTGCAGATTTTCGGCGGTATGGCGACCATTTGAAATCGACCGAAAAGTATTGCATGGAGATTTTCGTAAATGGCTGCACGACGATGGTTACCTGTGCAAAAGTTAGCCTACAAATGGTTGAATTGTTTTTTTTAAATCAACACATTCGCGTCGGTATGGCGGGCTGTAAGTCACACCGGAAAAGTATGGCATGACACTATCGCCTACTTCTTTTTTATGGGCTATCGGTAAATTCTAAAATTTTTGTGTTACAAATTGTTTGACTTCGCTATTTTTCCGACGAGTTCGACTAACGCCCACGCGACTAAGCCGCCGGTACCAGCGTTCACACCATCGTTTTTCTTTTTGTCATTGCGTACTAAGACCCCTGTAGAACCGCCATCCTGTTACAAATGACTCGAAATTTTGTGTCAATATCTCCCGGTCTACACTACTACAAACGCAAAAATTTCTCCAAGCTAATTTACCTGTAGGTACTGTAAATATATTATATTCAAATGTTAAGCCTATCGAGCTTTCGAAATTATTTTCGTATTTTTCAACCGACTCAGCTTAGCAATAGCAAGTGAATTTCGATTTTCAGATTTTTAGATCGAAAACTTTGGTTTGAGGTAGGTAGTAGGTACTTAGTTTTTCGATAACTTACCGTTTTCCAGCACTGATCAACTAAAAAAAAAATAGAACTTTTTTTTTGTTTTCGAGAAAATTCAAGAAAAACAATTTGTAGGTACCTATGACCCCGAATGAGTATTAACTGTGGTCTGTGACCGTGAGAAACCCATTCTTGCTCTGTGTAGTGTTTATGAAAGCAAACAAGGAATCGATGGACTTTATGTACCATATTTTGCAATGGTATACCCAAGGTCTTTACAAACAAAAAGCATTTGCTGCTGTCGTAATTTTCGTTACCCAATTGATCACGATTTTTAGGATCTGAACCTCAAATAGAAAAAAAACGGAACTCCTAAAAAGGATCACTTAAATGTCCGTCTTTTTACGACGGTAATGAAATAGTTTGGATTTATTTACGATTTTATTACTTTACTGAGACTTGGTAAAATTAATGATGAATGAGAGGGTGATTATGATTATGATTTTACGGTTTATTTTAGAATAGCATCCCTAGGTACCTACATGAGACGTTTTGTTTCTTTTTGCTCCAATACGAAAAAATTCGGCTTTTCTACAACAGAGGGCATTAATTTTCAATAGATATAACTTTGGACCTAAACACATAGAAATAAGGTTGATATTTGTGTTAAACGTGATAATAAGAACGGTCGACTGTGACATTCATTGTTATTTAGATTTCTATGGCGACATTCGTAATAATTGTAAATATTCTATAATTTTAAGGAAAAACGGCATTATTTCTGAAAAAAAAAAAAGTGTGTGCGTGTAACCTTTACGCGCGATTGAAGTAAAACGCACATGTCAATATAACCTTGTTATTGAATATTATAAAATGTCGCAATTGTCAGAAAATTTATTTTTAATTTACTTATTTTAAAAGTAATAAATAAACAAGTATATTTAGAGATTTTCAAAAAATTTTGCAATTTAAAATAATGTTTTTAAAACTGTTGAATTTTTCATTCACTTTGCTATTCACAATTGATCCGTTTGAAAATTTGAAAATAAATAATCCTAATTGATTATGATATTTGCCACTAGCTGGCGTATAAGTCAAGAAGCGTGTAGTATATGACATATACTTACAACCAATCAGAATTATTATTTTTAAATGGCGGAAACTACACAGACTATAGTAAGCGTTACTTCCGTCAGAAAAAAAAATCTGAGTTACTCCCTAGTCGCGCCTAAAGAAGTTTTACTTCAAAAATACTTGCCGATGAAATATTATTCCTTTATTAATATAATTACAACTTATGGGAGAATTTCCGCAATGGGAAATGCTGAAACACACCATGTTTACACACATACGTCTCGAGAGCAACTGAAGTCTGAACATTGACGAAAGCACTGGTGGCTTGGAAGTCACCTGAGTGGCGACAAAGTCACGCGCGCTTAAGACTTCTAGTGTCTTGTTATTTAGATTTCTATGGATTATTACCTAGTTTACCTAGTTAGGCCGAGCTGATTATGTCTACTGTCAACAGAATGCATCAACTTGTCTTACCATACACTTTGTTCGGGTTTATATAATAAAACAAAACAACATCCACAGATACAGCATTTCATAATCGTTTATTATTTCTATGTTCATTTAATAACTACGAGAAATTTAATAAATACCACTGTGTTTAACATATTTACATATAATTTTATTAAAAGGGTAGTTAAACATTTATATAAAATACTAATCATTCAAAACTACATTGGAATTAAATCTCAAACATTCTATGTATGACGTAATAATGCATCTTGTCTTACCATCAACCAACACCATTAATATCTTAGCTATTGCTGATACATAATGCCTATGCCCAATTGCATAATACTCTATCAAATTTAAATACCAAAGTTAATATATTGCTTTTATAATATGTACACATTTATTTATTTATACAGAACTAACTTGCATGGCGGTGAAACGAGAGCTAGTTTCTATATCTAGAGAATCAGTAGTCAATTGTGAACGCGAATCTGATGTTTCTGTGCTGTTCTGTACAGACCCCATTGAAATATCGTCCTTTTGACTGCCATCAAGGGAGCTGTCCGTTTTCGGTTGTGAATCTACCATATCACCCCCTCCACTAATAGCATTCCACATGCCTTTTGATTCTTTGGTATTACCTTTTTTATCTGTTATGGTAGTATTTTTAACATCTTTTGTCTTTTTACCTAGAACTGGAAAAGAACTAAGTTTCGGTTTAGAATTTCGTACTGCAGCTCCCCTTTGCATGTGGGCCGCGTTCTCCACCTCCACTTCTTCTATGATTGAAGTCAACATATCTGTATTTTCTGTTAGAACTGCTTGGCCAGCTTGGATTGGAATGTCATCTGAAATAATATAGCTATTATATTATGTATCATGAAACAACATGTATCTTACTTTAGATTTCCTATTTCCGACTATATCTACATCCAATAGTTGGAATTGCATATTATGCTTACAAACTTTAATTTTGTAATTCATACCTGACTAAACATTAAAAAATGTTGCAGATATGAACATAGTAAGGCTTGCATTAAGTATTATAAAAAAACATTAAATTATTTTTGATCTGTAATTGAAATACATACATAAGATCTTAAATAAATGCTTATTTAATGTATCCAGTGGAAATACTCTGATATATTCCATTCCTTACCTGGAAGTTTTTTGGTACGGAATGAAGCATTTGTAATCATTGATTTGGACATTGTCACAGTGGTTGTTGCAGGAGACAATGCTACACTTATTCCCATTGGACCGTCACAGGGTTGCCCTAAAATTATATAGCATGATAATAATTGATCTTTAACATATTATTATAAAACAGATTTTTTTTAATGAAGCAATAACAATAAATACCTGAAGGATTACTTTTCAATGAATTTATAACAGCACTTGTTACCAACATCACATCTGGAAATAGTTCATACTGTGCCCTCTCATCTATATCTGTTACTGCCTGCAGGGCTAATGTGTAAAACTCGTTGAACATTGCAAAATATGCCCCAAATATCATTTCTAACATAAAATTTGAAGTTACTGGAATTCTTTGGATAGACTTCGCATTTGATAAAGTTCCTTTTTTCTTAAAACCTTGCGTTACAATCCTGTAAAAATGTTTTAAAATTGTCAATTTATATATTACATTGTGAGTAAAAATAAAGAGTGTACTATTATGACAGTTTAAATGGTACATATGTTTTTTTAATTGTTACACTGCACTTCAGTTGTTTTTTATTGCTGATGATTGAATCAAATATTTTTTACACTAAAAATATAATAATTCCTTTATACCTAGATGCAGCAATGCAGAAATGTCTCAAGGCAAGTTTGGGTAATAAACTCAGATGTCTGTTATAAACAAACAAAAGTGCTGCCATCACTTTCAATCTATTTTGTGCATTTATAACTTCTACTTGTGGAAGTGGCCCCCAACTAACAAGTTTTGTATTACATTCTTCCCATCTTCTCAATGCACTCTCAGTAAGAAACTGAGACCCCAAACTGAGCGGCTAAAAATGTAATTTAATATTAGTCTTTGAAGAAGAAAAATAAATAACAACATTTTTATGTGATAATATTTTGTGTGTTAACTTACCTCATGATATATTGAATTCTGTGCAAGAGAAGGTAATCTGAAAGACACCACTTTAGGTTTTCCATTTTCATCAACAACTTCAAAATTATATAACCCTAGAAAAAACATACAATTTATGGCATAATTATGAAATACTTAAAACATATAATTACAATTTAAATACATACCAATAAGCAGAGTTTCAATTGGTCTAAATGATTTGGCATTGCCAATAGCAACAGCTTTTAGGTAGATATAGATAAACACAGGTACAAATTGTAATGTAAACCTTTGCAGCTCTATCTCTTTAGATCTGTAGAAACTAAATAATTGCATGCAAACACTTTCCAGCATCTGTAATGTTGGTTTGAAAGATTTATAAATACTGATGTTAATATTAAAATTCAGTTTATGAATAGCTTAATCTAGTTCAAAATACAAGCAAGGTAAGTTATTTTTAGTCACCAATTGCAATGGGGAGATGGGGTAGTTATATTAGAAAATTTACCTCTTCATCAATCTCTGGACTAGAACTAGACGATTGTCCACTTTCATCATCGCTGTTCAGTAAATTAAATATTGCTGTTGCGATTTCATGATTATGCTCATGTTCTGCTGCAAAACTTTTTATTTCATGTTCTTGCAAGGATGTGTACTCATTAAGCCATTCTTTTATTAACTGTTTTCCGTCTGCCATCGTTAACTGGAATAGTTAAGTTTCATAACATTATACGCGAATAAGGTTTATTACTTCACAGTGAGCTTCACTGTTTACATGACATGAAATATTACAAGTACATATCTACCTTATATGATCGATTTTCTAGCTAATAATTGACGGAATATACAATAATGTATGTTGTGAACTTACCAATTTTACTGGCCAAGTCCAAGGTCTATATTATGCTGTTTAGTTAGCTCAATTTTTTATTATTTAAGTCCGACGTATTTAACTAACGTCTCCTCACATTAGATTTCTAAATTACGATTTCAAAGAACCTACGATATTTTAATTTTCTTTAACATTTCATTATGGTTCAATATTATGATTTTCTCCTATTTTTTTATTTTGATTTTATTTTACAGGTACCTAGGTTTTCTTGAGAAAATGTGACAGATGACATCACAGGATGACATTTGACACATGTTTATTTTTTACGACTCACGACCATCCTTCGGCTATTTCTGTGGGCTATTTACTTTAATACGACATGCTTACGACTACCTTACGACATACGTACGACAGAAATAGATGAAATTAAATTATGTCATGTGGACTGGAAGATATAACATTAATTTGATTAATTACTAACGATTCCTAACATCTACCCTTCATAAATGAAATAAGTAGACCGTGATCTGTTTAGTACATGCTTTAAATTTTAATCACAGATTCGGTTTAATTTCAGTGTGAAAAGTGGCAAGGCTTATTTTATTAGTGGTGGATAAAACAAGGTTAGAAAATAATATTTGATACCTATTATATATCGAACAACTTTATGTGTTAATATGCAATTAAGCAATAATACAAAACAAAATCAAGCAACTGAAGCAACACTAAGGTTTTTAAGCTATTGCATAGCTTCTATCGCGGGCCTTGAGCGCGGGGACCGAATCCAGAAATTCCGTAACGAAAAAACCTCACGCTCCCCACTCCAACGGACACGGAGGTGTGGCTTGAAGGCATGCTATGCAATAGCTTTACCGCGGCAGTCCCCGAGTGCCACACGTCTTTTTTTTATGCTGCAATAGGGGAGCGCTTGGCCACGATCTCGCCTGATGGTAAGCTGAGATGTGCCCTGATGGAGCGCGCTTCCCTAGAATGCTGTTAACAACTTATTTAAACTTTTCAAGCTATTGTTCCGGAAGCAAAACGTATAAATTGTCTATGGGTCAATCGTTTGTTTCTGCCACGTACATCGGTGTCAAAGTCAAACATAGTGTCATTCGTCAAAGTGATGATAACTTTCAAAACACTGATATTTTATAATATTCCTTTTTAGATTGAAAAATTTCAATGGGCTCTTCCCAGAGTCTTGAAGTACCAGGTGGTGGTTCAGAAGGCTATCATGTCTTACGCGTACGTAATAAATTACCAGTTGTATAAAGTTAAACACCTTAAAAAGTTACAAGTTTATAATGTAACACGTCAATATTTTTCAGGTTCAAGACGGCTCTCCAGGCCAGAAAGCAAACTTGGAGCCATTTTTCGACTTTATTGTTGCGATAGAAAATACTAGATTGGACCAAGATAATGACACCCTGAAGGAATTATTGAAAAAGAATGTCGATAGGAATATTAAAATGCTTGTGTACAGTAGTAAAACTCAATCAGTTCGTGAAGTTTTTATCACTCCCTGCTCCAATTGGGGTGGAGAAGGGCTGCTTGGTGTCAGTATCCGCTTTTGTTCATTTGAAGGAGCTACTGAAAATGTGTGGCATATCCTGGTTAGTATTATGATTATGTTTTGTCAAATCTTATAACGAATTTTCTCGGTCGATTAGCCAACTTTAATAGCAATGTGATAAACATTGGATTTTCTATGTTACTAAAATTACTTGTATAGTAATATCAAAGTATATAATCTAATACCTAAGTTGCCCTAAGTGATTACCTTAATTTTGCAGGAAGTTCATCCTTCTTCACCAGCAGAGCTTGCAGGACTTAGACCTTTTTCAGATTACATAATTGGAGCTGATTCAATTATGCATGAAAGTGAAGATTTATTTACACTTATAGAAGCACATGAAGGAAGGCCTCTGAAGTTGTATGTGTATAATGTATCTGATGATATATGCCGTGAAGTGGTTATTACACCAAATCATAATTGGGGAGGTGAAGGCAGTCTTGGCTGTGGTATCGGGTATGGATATTTGCATAGAATTCCTATCCGATATGCATCAACCAAAGCTGAACCAATTGGAATGGTATGTAAATAATTTTAATATAAATAGTTAATATAAGTAGATTTAGAAGAATAAATCTTGGAGAAATAACTTTTTATCAATAGTTTCAATAATGCTTATAAAAATAATTTTTCAGCCCCGGCAAAGTAGTAATGTAGCTGCTGTAGAACCAAATGTAAATGTCAACATGGCTGCTGTATCTGCTGCCAATCAAGCAGAAACTGTTCAAGCTCCTCCTCCGTTCCTGACTGGAGTCCCAATGGTTAATCCAGGAAATATTCCAACACAACCTAATACAGAGAATATTCCTCAGCCTCAAATTGATCTGCCTCCACAACCTCAGCCGACTGTGTCACAACCTACATCTGTAGTATCCAATATGGCTGCATATTCTAGTAGTAAGTGTAACAATACATATACATATCTATATATTCCTGTATAGGATATACCCTGGTTCTAACTATTGAATTATTTTATTTCAGATTTTGCTGATACCACCTTAACAAACTTAGGAAGCATTCCATCAATATCCAATATGCAACCGCCAGCACCATTGCCAAATCTTCCTGGTATTCCTATGAATCAGCCACAACCATATATTCCAATGATGCCAGGTTACCACCAACCGCCAGCACCTGCTGCATACCCAAACCCCCAAAATCCCCAAACAACTAATTTAGTTCCAACTTTTGACATGAGCAACTTCCATCAAGCTCCTATGCAACCACCTTCTTTACTAAGTGGATTACCCGTGGTGACACCTGTGTCCTTACCAGGCATGCCTTCTATAACAGTTAGTGCTACATTGCCTGTCTCAACCATGCAAGAAATCCACCAGCAACAGGCACAACAACAACAAGACTTATTATCCTAAATGTTAAATAAATGGAAGGCACGGAATTATCAAAATGATGAATATAGTCTATTATAATTAAATAAACATCTGAAAACTGTAATGATTGTTCTATAATATTATATAGCTTTATATATTTAATTAAGAATTCAGTAGCATTTATATTATAAATTTTCTGAAAATTGACAGAAGTTAATTAAATAATATATCATTTATTTTGCCTTTTTAATTGTTTTTTTTTATACTGATAAGTGTAATATAGGTTGAAATAAAAAGATTTAAACCATACATTATTGGTTTAATTTATTGAAAAAATATATTATGAATATTGTAAATTTTAAAATCTTTATTGTATGCTGTCTTTTAACGAAAGTGTATTTTAAAACCTAGCATTTATTCTGGACTAGCTGAGCTCCGCGCTTTTACCCGCAGTGCTCCGCTCCTATTGGTCTTAGCGTGATGATATATATATATATATATCCCTTAGCCTTCCTCGATAAATGGGCTATCTAACACCGAAAGAATTTTTCAAATCGGACCAGTAGTTCCTGAGATTAGCGCGTTCAAACAAACAAATAAACTCTTCAGCTTTATAATATTAGTATAGATTTTATCTGAAATGTTTTTTTGGCATGAGTTACTCAGTACTATTATACATTACTAGCGGTCCGCCCCGGCTTCGCCCGTGGTACCTACATGTTTACGTTTTTTTTTTTCATAAGAACCATCCTCGTACTTCAAGGAATAGATTCCGCAGCGCACGCGATGACAGAATTTTTATTAAGGATTTTTTACACCTTTTACATTATTGCATTTTTGGTAAGGATCTCTAACTTTTTTGAAAATGCAATATAGCCTATGTTGCTCAGTGAAGATGCAGCTTTCTAATGGTAAAAGAATTTTTGAAATCGGTCCAGTAGTTTATGCGTGAAAACCATACATACATACATAATTACAAACCTTTCCTCTTTATAATATTAGTATAGAAGTACAGGGTTGTAATTTCCTATGGGCACTGGAGGGAAAGTACTTAAAATACTGGAGCCAGTAAATTTTGCTGAAAGGAAACATTTCTTTATTAAGTATACAAAAGAAATAGATGCATTTAAAGATTTTTGAGAATTCGCTTACCATGCCGGGGAATCGAACTACATAAAATTAAAATAAAAACGAATTAATAAAGAAAGAGATGTAGGTAATGAGGTATAGGTATGATCCGCAATGTTTGCTTGATTACTTATTTATCGTCTAAGTACTTTTATACCTATTACACAATAACTGATTTTCACACACATATAATTATTGCAAAAAAAAACATAAACCTCCATATATTTAGGTAGGTATAATGTTAAGGTTTGTCGTGAGTTCCTTTTACTTACCTAAGTATGTAGGTACCTACCTACATAGGTAAGTAAAAGGATCATATAAAACTGGCATTTAGAATATCTTGAGCTTCTTCGTATGTCATAAATATCCCTATGGCAATATGGTTTACATCAACATATTTATTTTTCTTTCTTTCAGTTAATCGCGAATAGTTAAATTGATTATACACGCCATACATACGTAGGTAATCAATTTTCACACCTATTAATGTTGCGTTACCCAACTTTTTATTTTGTATGAGGTTGTTGAGTATGAGATTAGTACAGTTAGTTATGTGGTGATATTGAATGGGCCCTCTTCACAATGGGCAGCATTGGGCAAGTAGAGGCAATCACGATTAGTGTTACAGGGCCTAAATGTCTATGATAGATGTTTATTCATAATCGCCGTAATGGCGGCAAACATCGACGATCATTAATAATTATTGTTGGGCCAACAAAAATAAAATTGATAAGAAGACTATTCAATATTCATTAAAATGTTTCTGACATAATATCAGATAATAGTTGTACGTTGGTTGTAGCCTGTAGGATGACGTCGTTGGTTGTAGGTAATAGTTGCCGGATATGTGGTAGCTGCAGGCGACCCACCGACATTAAATTTTAATAAAAAATAAGGATACTGCAAACTTGGTTTAAAAATAATGCTTCGTACATAGATATGTATAAAATATTTATTATATATTAATATTTATTTTATTAACACAATAAGAATATACCTAACATTTATTGATTTCAGATTCAGTTCAATTACAATAATGTTTATTGATTCATTCTTTCTTTGTAAGTACAAAATTATAAAATAAATTTAAAAAATTATTATCTAGGCTGTCACTGTTGTAGATATGTAGTTTGAATAATCAACATGTTTAATAAATATCGGTTGAAAAATATTATAAGTATCCTTAGAGCAAAGAGGTATGAATAGTTAATAATAAATTCGCGCACGTAGGAAGCTAATAGTTTTGTGCATTTTGTTCACAAAAATAAATACTTATATCTACTATGTTAAGTTATTTTTGTACTGTCGTTATATATAAATATTCTATTTGCAATTAAAGCTTTCTCATGCCTCTAGAGTCTAGGCTTAAAATTTAAAAACAAACAATATGCACAACGCCGTTTACGCCTACGCGTGTAACTAGGAATGCATGTACGTAGTTACAATGTACATACATACAAACGTAGTCCAATTACCTATACACAGTTTGTTAATTCTTCTCTAGCTATTAACTTAATGATTTAGTGATGTTATGCAGTGTTATATTATGTCTAAGGTAAATATTAAAATAGGGTCACTAATGCTAATTCAACACGTGGATGTCCTTGTAAATTGTGGGCTGGATGTTGTATCAAGTTTAAAACTAGTCCGATGATTATAATCGTCGCCGTGAGCCTTTTCTGCGTCGAGTGCAAGATTGTCGTGACCTTGCGTTAGTATATTATTTTCTGCATCGCTGTAAAACACTCCACCGGCTAGTTCAGAGAGTCGTCGTCGTCGTCTCGTGTCCTTGTCGTCTGCAATACTTGGAGGTCGAACGCTCGAACTTCGTTTTCTTTCCGAGCCCATACGTGTTGGGACACGTAACGCTTTCTGAATAAAGAACAGTGATGTGTAAACCAATAGCTACAATGTAAACAAGTTCAGGGTAAAGAGCAAGATCACGCTAGACATTATTAATGCCTACTTTGGGAATATCAAATGTTTATATTAAGTGAGTAAAACTTATTCAGGTTTGCTACTGTGGTATCTAGCTAAGAACATATTCTAAATTATAAACTTAGCTGCATTACAAATGCTAAATATTCGCAATAAGTATTTTGTTGGATCAAAACATGACCTAACGTCCTACTTAGATAACTAATATCAGTACTTATATAGATTAAAGGCATGCAATGGGCATGCATGACTAAGTGAGACCCCGAAAAGAAGATAAAACAACATGCAAAAATAGCTTTAAAAAAACATGTAGCACAATATAACATGTTTTAATTAATAATTCTTATGTTAAGACACTACTTAAATTTGTATTACATTTACCTTTATCTTAGCAGGCAAGGAGTTTAGTAAGGAGACAACCGGAGGTGCGATCAGATCGATGGGCACTTGAGCAGGGTCCGTTACTCCGGTGATAACTGACACTATCATCCCTGCTAGCAACGTGGCAGCACAGCCCAGGCTTGAGTACCAAAGATATGATACTCTGAATAACCAAAATACCGCCGTGTCTTGATTTTCACTGTAATAAAAAAATAAGCAAACATTTAAAGTATCAAGCTGATCAATTGTTTTTAATCACTTAATTAATATATTCCCGATACTAATTTATTGACCACTATATAATATAGTGAGGACGAATACCTGCACATTTAAATAAAACCGGTCACTCTTTCACCGAATTTACGAAAAGAAACAGTTTACAGTATGCCAGAATATTGTCTCATACGCTTATATAATTTACCTGGGGGTATTGAAGTTAGTTGTTAAGTTATAGAAGTCTGGACACGAGTCCGTTGAAGCTGGCAACCGTGGGAGCGGCACCTGAGCTAGTTGAGCGCCGCCCCCTGCTGCTACCACTACTGCCAGGCCAAAAACACCTCCAGCTATCGCACCCTGTTATGTAAAAAAGGGATAAAATATATCCGTTTAATTTTTAATTTTGCTTCATATTCATATTTCATACTTAGTTTAACTTTTAAAATTTCTCTTTAATTTGATTAACGTGTAAATATCGTATCTATGAATATTATGATTTCTATCAAAATTACTTATTCTAGATACCTATGTATTTCCAAACTCGAACTCAAAGAATTTTATTTATGTAGTTAGGTAAGTAGGTACAATTTTATAATGAATAGTCATTTTTTAGGTATGACTTAAAGTTATTTTTAAAGGAAACATTTAAGAAAACAAATTTTCGAGACTTTTTTGATACCGTAATTTGAAATTTAAATTTAAATTTAATACAATATTTAAATTTATTTTTATACAATAATCTATAAATAAGTACATACTTTTTGATTAGCCCAAGGGAACAGCATCCCAAGACTGAATAGTCCCAAGGAAACGCCTCCGGCCATACCGTTGAATGAGAGAGCTAACTGCAACACGGGTCCAAGACGCTCTACAATGAACACAAGTCCAAAGGACACGGCACCACATCCGAGACACACCCATCTGGCTATCTAAATTAAAAAAAAAAAATAAAACAATTATTACTGGCAGTTTTTTGTGTTAAGGTATAATTAAAACATACATAATGCATAACGTGAAAATAGGAAGTGTGATAGGAAGCGTATGATACAAAAATGTAAGAGCTTCATTTAATAATGATGAAATTAATAAATAACACCAATGCTGAATATATTATTTAAGATCAAATTAATCAAAAAGTTAAGAGTAATAAAAGAATTTCTAGTCAATTAGGAATCAGTTTCCTGTATGGAGATGTGAACAAATCGTTAAATAAATTACCGTAGCGCCTTTGTTTTCAGGTAAAGTGATACCTAAAAGTCCGCTTGCTAAATCTTGACACGCTATTGCAGCTAAAGAATTCAATGCTGATGCTACAGTCCTGAAAGCATAGTGCATAAATGTGTGTTGGTAATTGATATATCGAAAAAAATATTCAGTTCATTTGTCTGACTTTAACTACGCATCTTCATCTGTTCTCAAAAAGAATATTTGTTTCTGTTTTTGTACTTTGAGTAATTATGTCACATTAGTAGATAAATAATGTACCTATAGCCTATAATAGTCTCTCTCGATAAATTAAGTACATACTATGATACACAAAAAAAATTATCGAACCAATAATTGTGTTTAGTTCCTCATAGCTCTTTGTAACAAAGAAACTATAATATAGTTAACGTTAAATCAAGATTTATTGAAATAATTTCTAAGTACATGGAACAAAAAGTTTTATGTTTTTCTAAAGTATAAAACGATGAGTATCTAAGGATAATTTCAATAAAACGAAACAAAACCAATAATTGCATTTTACATTGGCATTAGGTATACAGTTTCAAATAAATTATGTTACATCAATATTTAAGACGCCTGTTGATTGTCGTTTAAGAATGTTAAATTACGTTTCTAATATTTGTGGGCATCAAATTGAAACCGGAATGGTAACTGGACGATTCTGGTTAGTTCTTAATTTAAGACCTAAGAAGGAATCTGAGTTAGTTATTTCAGTGCCTTCGTACACTTCGCTTTTAAGTTTGGTATTGGCAAGACAAGGATGTTAAATGCTGTTTTGAAACTGTATTTCCAAAAAGTTGTGTGTGTTTTCATTAGTTCTTATTACCCAAGACTTGCTGCGAAGATGCCGGCTACGAAGAAGCCTGGAACTCCTCGATATCTACCAAACTCGCGGACGACATATAATGGTAGCAGACGGTCAGATGCGGATATAACACCAGCCTGAAGTAAGTATAATTATAAAATTATTTAATACAGTTAGATTAAAGGTCCTTTTTGATGAGACTTTAGATGTGTTTCTTTTGACAAATAAAAAGTACTATAACTTATAAGTACCTGTATAGGATCGCATCCAGCATAATGCGTGGCCAGGACTGCTCCAGTTATAAAATTAACTGAATAAACTGCAATTAAGCCAATAGCCGAAACCCATAAAGCGATACGGGCTTGAGATATTCGTTCCACGGACAAGTATTTCTGGACGGATGCTTGGTTTGCGCAAAACATGCTCAACCAGTACATGGTTCCTCCTACAACCACTGACCAAAACGAATGGCGGACGGTTGGATCTGGATCCATACTGAAATATAAATTTTATTATTTACTACGTGTTAATTGTTTTTAACTACTGTCTACTTATTAATATTTGTTATAAGTTGATTTCAGTTTGTTTTCGGGAAAAATTATTATATTATAATGAAAATTCATGAGTGTTAACGAATGGATATTGCTAATAATTTTATAAAGGCCATAACATCAGAGCTGGATGAAGTTACCATCATCTTGCCCAATTACAGTATTTTCTAGGGTGATAGGGCAAACGGTCCATCACGGAAGATTATGCATTGCTTCATATTCGATGGTGAAACATTTTGGAATGTATTCACTAGATTCATTACAAGGCGGCGTTAATCTTACATACGAGAATGGCATATTTGACAATACTTTACATGAAACATTCCTCGTTACTTATTAATCATCAAAGTTAGTTAGCTAAACAGGCAAAATATTCAATTTATTTTTATAGGCAATGCTGATGTAGGGTGACAATTTGCATGACATAAATATGGTTTAAAATGAATATTTACTCAAAAAAGTGCAGCCTGTCTGATCGTCTTGCATTGTCCCAAACGACTTCCAAGCCACCGACTTGTTTTGCTCCTAAAGCTAAAATAGTTGCTAAAGATCCCAATAAAACAGCTGACTGGAATGAATCTGTCATGATCACAGCTTTCATTCCACCCTAAAAAGAAAATAAAAAGTGTATTCCTGTTTCGCAATTCGTTACATATTAACATTAGTCATTACCTATATTAAAGTAATACTTACTTGTGACGCATAAAATATGCACACCACATAGACCAAAGATACGGCTAAATACGTATTGAGTCCGGTCACTGCAATCAATTCAGAATATTTTTTATTTTATTTATTAATATTTTAATTACTATTTGTTTTATATTATGTGTACTGGACTTTTGCGGGCCGGTACCTATACCCCTTGCTATTGTTATTATTAGCATTCTCATACGTCGTTGGTTGTAACTTATTTTGTGTACGAGTATCCTAATGTCTGCCTATTACAATATAACATGACCGATATACAATTTTCTAGACGTTATTCGAATGAAATAGTAAGCTTTTTAAGCTTTATGAAGAATTCACTCGTTTTTGGACATGTTGACTAGACATATTATATTTATATATATGTACAGAATTACAGAGTATATAAATTATGATAATGTAATTATTACATTCTCATATGTATGCTGTAAAGGTTTGAAAGAATAGAAATTCTTTTGGTAACATTGGTCAGTCCGCGTTGAATAAGACCTCTTGCAAAATCCTATGAAGTCATATTCACATTACTATAAATGAATTAATTTTACGATTCTATTATTGTGTCATTGTGTAAGTATCGTCATTGTTATTGCGTGCGTGACGCTTAGAATTTCATAGTAACGCCATCTTTATCATCAAGAGTTTAAGTTGGTAATAATAAAATCCTAAAAAAAACATAAGAAGATTCGTTTTAGTTGACCTATCTTATATCCATTAAAATTATAACACTGACATGTTTTATAATATTTAAATAACGGAATCGGATTGGATCACACGGAATTGGGAAGGCATTATGATATTATGTTAAAAAATCGCATTGGTCTCTTTGAAAATAATTATTAAATTTCTAGAAATAGGAAACTTAAGTAATTTCCTAAATATTTATTAAAAATAATAATCCTCAGGACTCCTGAGTTATATTTTCCAAAATTGAAACAAATGGCCTTCCGATCTAATCTTCATAAAAATTTAAAAAATAACTCAAAAGTTCATATTTTAATCGTTATATGTTACATAAGAACCAATTACGATAATTAGATATATTTATAGAGGTGGTATAATTGCTAGTAGTTTCATAATCGGTCTTTGGCGTAGATTATACTTTCAAGCAATATTTTTTATTAATAGTTTAAAGTGTTTTATGTTTATGTGTAGATATTAATCGTAAAATATTATGCTTACCGTCAGACAGAGCAAGAGCTGGAGCATATACGGCAACAGCTGTATAAAGAATCATTTGTAACATATACAAAGCGCTGGCGTAAACACGCATAGATTTGCAGAAACGCACTTCCTAAAATTGAACAAAACATTACATAAATTATATTACGAAATGATTTATTTATATAAATTTTTGTATGGTTAGAAACTAGCTGTATTAGAGTAACCTTGCCACGACAGTTCTAAATAAACTGTAAGTTGTAACGTACATGTCGGTTGACTTGCAAGTGAAAAGTACCTTTTTAGAAATGTAGAGAACATTTAATTTTACTTCTATTCATAATTATTTGTTGGGACTAAATTACATATTATAAATGTATTATTGTAGGTACTTAAAGTAGTTATCAACTCTTCTCTCAGTGTACTTTTCCTAAAGGATTAACGATACGGCAATTATGATTTTAGGCAATGGAATTATCAAGAACGTTTAGAGACTATAGGATATTCTTAGTTTTTAACTTATTTCCATCTATCCACCTTTAAAGAAAAAAAGAAAAAAATCATACCAGGTATTCATAACACGACGTCAATCGTAGTCTCATAAAAACAGGTAAAAAAAGCTGACTAGAAATTGGCACAACCAATACAAATGCGATGCATATCATCCAGAATTGTGCGCCAGCCATGTACATTTCAGCTGGATTGCCCAATAATTCAATTGCAGTTATAAAACTGTAAAATTTAAATCGATTTAAGATATGTGTTTTGTTTTACACTTTATTACAAGGACACTCATTTTTTTTTTTTTTGTGTGGTGTTTCTCAATGTTAGCCAGAAGGGCTTCTACATTTTAACGCGGACGCGGGGTGAACTGAAGGTTCACCCTGGTAGCGACATGCGCAAGGGCGTCCCTCCTTGACGGGGATCTCGAACCTCGGCTTGGGCTGTCGCTTGAGTGGAGGAGGCCGGAAGGGCCCTAGTCGGACGGGCAAGGACACTCATATATACCTATAGGTATATACTTATATTAAATACTAGCGGTCCGCCCCGGCTTCGCCCGTGGTACATATTTACGTTTTCTCTACATAAGAACCATCCTCGTACTTCAAGGAATATAATAGAAAAGAATAATCGAAATCGGTTCAGCCATTCACACGTGATGCCGTGACAATGCGAAACGGGTGCAGACCCGCCGCCTTTTTAATTTTTATAGCTCCCGCCGCGCAGCGCGTCGTACGCGGCAACTGATACACAAAAATAATCCTTATGGCATGATTCTGTATTCACGCGCGATGACTTATAACGTATTTCATGTATAACTTTGGTGTTTCTACACCGATTTACATGATTCTTTTACTATAACCTGCCCAGGAGTATGAAGAATAATTGTGCCAAATTTAGTTAAAATCCGTCGGGTAGTTTTTGTTTCTATAACGAATATACAGACAGACAGACAGACAGACAGACAGACAGACAGACAAAAATTTTACTGATTGCATTTTTGGCATCAGTAGCGATCCCTTATCACCCCTTCATAGTTTTTTTTTAAATATATTTCATGTACAGAATTGGCCTCTCTACAGATTTATTATAAGTATAGATTTTATAAGAAAATCAATAATTTACATTTAATGAATAATTGAAATAGGTAAGGTATCATAAATCAAATGTACTATTTGATAATAATAATAAATAGTGTACCTACATAATATTGTTGAACATGGACGTTATACTTAGTCATGTGTGAATATTTAAAATCGATTTAGGTTGCGGTAAAAAAGTTAATAAAAGTGTATGTTGTGAATGTAACTTTAATGATTCCATCATATTATTATGAAATTTAAATTTACCTTGCGGCTAAGCTTAATGCCATAGGGAAAGTTCCCATGGATGAACCACCAAGGAGGAAATCATCGCCAGTGGTTTGCTTTTCACCAAAATATCCATAAAATACTCCGATAGCACACGATACAAAAAGCATTGCACCGAGAACACTGTAATCTTCCCAGTGGAATAGCTCAGACAGATCAGTTTCATTGTTTATACCCGAAGATGCATTTAATTGTACGGGATTGGGTGTAGCTAGAGCTGGTGATGCCGATACAGCCGGAATCGTAAATAATATGTCAACAAAATATGAGAGAAAATAAATCTGAAAAATCACACATCATTACATAACAATCATTCAGTGTAAGCATACAGTACCTATGCACAAAACGGATAAGTATCTATCGAAATATACTATAATTTTGATAGTAGGTAATTTATTTGTAGATAACAATTTGTACGTACGTTTGTACGCTTTCAGATGTTCCACTTCATTCAATTAAACATGACTGAAATCTAACGGTGCATTTAAATCAAACGAGCTAATGCTCATTCTATTCTTCACTATGTCAAATCCTAGTGCAGGCGTAGAGCATTATTTCGTAGTTCTTAGTGCGTTTGAAAAGATTCTATGCAATGAACAACACTGAATACGAGTATTCGTTATCGCTAAAAGATCAAGAAATAATGCTCTTGCTCTAGCTCTAGCTCTATGTTCGTTTGGTCTAAATGCACCGTCAGACTGAAATATGTATACATTTTTTAAATGAAATTTAAATGTGACGAATAATTATTGTATTAATTGTTGTTTCATTGTCGAATTATTCTGTTAATTATACAAGTAGGTATACGGTAAGTCTTATCTGTACATAGGTATACCTACACTACTATAAATTGCATGTGAATCTTGTAGGCGTTATTGATTAATTTTATTTAATTTATCTAACGACGTCTTCTTGAGTGATTTTTCAATTTCAGAGGAAATTGAGGTTAATTATTTAATGGCACTTATTTACAGACTATTCATTTTTATTTATTCCGTGATACAGTATAAAGTATCTACCTAAGCATAACCTTAGCATGTAATAACATTAATGCTACTAAAGGAATATGTTTACAGAGCTTTGTTACATTAGGATAGTTGAACAATTCAAATATCTAGAAAAAATTCTGATTGCGTTTAGAAAATTTTCAGACTCATTCATTTTTGCAAATGTAAAATCAGCAAGCAAATGACTCCGGTACACATTTAAAGTTCTAGGAAATAAAAGTTAGGTAGGTAAGTTTTTTTTTTAAATTCTTGAAATTGTGTAAGTAACTAAATAGTAGGTAAAATTCTTGTTTACGAGAAACGAATCAAATTTTTACCGATAAATCGTAACAATCGTACTAGTAGTGACTGGTAAAATTTTTCACGGTACACAATTATGGAACCTAAATATTATGGTATAAATTCAAATACCTATTTGCGTCTTAGCGCACTTGTTACGGTTATAAATTCAAGAACAAAGCGGACGCGTTACATTTGCAGCGGAAAAAACCGGTTTAACTGTCATTAAATCTTCTTTAGGGCGGTCTATTCCAGATATAAAATTATGTAGAGACGCTGAACTGTCAGCTCATGGGATTGTGTGGCTCACACCACATTCCTAGCAATTAATAGGTTCCAAGTACCCTTTTAAATTGTTCCCATAATTATGCGTTATGGATATGCGTATCTATAACACATAATAGTCAACTTCTTTAAAAATAAATACATTTAGAGATCACTTTTGGCCTTTTTAGCTGCTCCTCTACAAGTTATTAAATATGAATTAATACGAGTTCTTGTAAAATGTTAAGTTATTCCATTTTAGTATATTTGATCGGGCTCTTACTTTAGGAAGAACTTTATGCCCTGACTGTGTTGGGCATCTAACCATAAATCATCACAAATGTAGTCTATGTTTACGGACGCATGATCAGCATTCTTACTCCTACCTACGCTAAGGAGTTAAACACTAAAACGGGTACCAGAGAAATTTCTGAAGTCTTGAGTCTGAGGACTGTCTTTTTTAATAAATAAAGAGTAAATAGAACCGGACTATGGGTTATTGAATTGCAACTACGTACTCATCATTGCAATACAATAGACCTGAAATTGAAAAGAAAGGAGTAAAAAGATGCACGTTTCATTTCAATGCATTCAAGAGTTTCAGCGCGATAAGCAGTCCGAAGACAGACAAAATAAAATAAAATAATTACATACATACTTAAATAAAATAATATACAATTTGGAATTCTATTCATCTACCTATCTATTATAATGTCGTAGATGCAGCTAAATTTTTGTAATCTTTTAAAAATGTATGCATAATGCATATACAAATGGATACAAGCAACAACAAACCAAAAATCGTTAAAGTCAGTTCAGTTCAATTTATCTGCGCATTTTATAATATCATCGCTGCTCTAAACAGTGAAGAAAAACATCGTGAGGTAACCAACATGTCGAAGAATCAAAAAGCTCGACAATACCTTTATGATATCCGCCAATTTGCAGTGGCCATTTACTATTCTTTTCACATTTGAACACATTTATAGTAAATTTTACATAATTAATATATGTTTCAAGATCCCAGAGCCGTAAAACACAACATATTTTCTCAAGCATATAACTTTCGGTTCACAGAAGTCTCTAGTGTAAGTACATATACTTTTTAATATCTGAATGTTTGTGGAGCTCTACCGGTGACACCTGCGCCACCTGAGCCAAAACTTTTATCAGACGCTTTAAAGCTCTAATAAATGAACTTAATTTATTTTTTAATGTATGATTTTTTTATGTTATTAAGATAACTATGACAATGTTATTAGTCAGAAAAATTGCTTTGGCCATACATCCCCTAAACACAAAAATTACTCAACCATGAGTATGAGGCATGAGCGCGCGAAACTTACTAACTTTGCTATCAAAGCAAATCAGTTGATCCGATTGAGGCGCTTTCCTATTTATTTATTTATTTATTTATTAAGCCAAACCAACTGTAAATACATACAAATCTTGCGAGCTTAAATCTAGAAATACATAAATGTTAAAGATTATTAAACATGTTACCAAATTTCCGGTGAAAGAAAATCGACGATTAGTACTTTTCCATTACCCCAGACAAACAGAAAGAAAGAACACATTTTTTTTATAAAAGTTTATCTCTAAGACATGATTTAAAAGAACAAATTCAGAGTTTCTTGCCGGCTCTCCTCTATGGACATTGCTTTCCGTACGAGTGGTAAATATGTAAAAATAAATACATTTTTGAATGTTTATTTATGTTGGTAAACATAATGTTCAGAAAAATCACTTATTGAAACATTTCTATTGTTTATCTCACTATAATTTTACTCTATATAGAGTTGTGTTGTTGTAAAATACTGACTTACAATATACAACAGGTCAATGTTTTTAATACGTCAGTAAAACAAATGCATGAATTTATCTTCAGTATCTATCAAAATTAACACCGCTCATCTTGAATTTTGAAGGAAATTGGGCATATAGAGCAACATGCCATAGTATAGTTACGAATAAGTCAATGGCATTATTTCCGGTTAATGGCTCCTGCATTATAAAGTTACGCTGATGCTTTTTAAATGGTATACCTAAGCTTATTTTGTCAGATATAACTAATAATGACTACACACTTAATCAAAATATTCAAATAGCAAAATTTAAGATAATAAATATCCATCCTGTTTTCTTGACTTGTTTCTCTAAACTGTTATTTTTTAACGAGCTTTTTGTTGTCGTTGGTTTTAAAAATTGGGAATGAAAAAAATATTTTTATTTTTAGGAACATACATGAACATACCTACATTACATTAGAAATTTTTAAACGTACACTTTTGCTTATTACTTACTTATTTTGAAATCATAATTAGCTACGTAATACAGCCTCTCGTGAGCGATGTTTCGTGAAGCGGTTTCTTAATTATTTTTAGAGAGTTAAAACTTCTAACCTACCATCACATATTTTTTATTATTGTATCCACATACGGTTCAGTCCTTACTAAACAACGCTTACGAAATTTTTCGCGTACCGCACTAAACACGCAATTTTGTGTGGAGGTATGCTATTCGAATAATTTAATTAACAATCGAATAATCAAATAGTATCTGATTATCGAAAACAAATACAAACACTAAACTACCTCAAAAATATTTATCATTATCTCCAATATAATTAATAAGAGTCTTACCTTAAACGGAGTATTTCTTTGAAAATCCATTGCTATAGTTAAAACTTCCTGGGCCTTAATAATTTCTTCCCTTAGTATCCTGTGTAATTGTGATATCGTACAAATACCACGTAAGTACTGGACGCGCCGTATAGCTTTGACTACACTGTACTATATGTCCAACATGCACACCAATAAATGGTAATTAAGACTCTGACATAGAACAATTTGTTAACAACATATTGTTTACTATTTAACAGTTAAACTTTTTTGTCCGTAAAAACCAATTGTTCTCGATAGAATATAGTAAAATATAAAACATATGAGAATTAATTCAATTCACTCATTTTAAATTAATCACTGGATTTAATTTTAAACAGATTTACACGTTTTACAGAGAAAAATATATTTAATTGTTGTTGAAATATTTTTCATCGTTTTACTTAAAAAAATTACGTACATTTACGTTGAATACGTTATTACGTCGTTTTTTACAGAAATCGAGACACATTATAATGCTTCTGAGTACAATCTATGCAATTTAAAGACCTAAGCTTATTAAGTGTGTGCTATCAGAAATGATTGGTCAAGCGTGGAATCAATCGACAGCGACACCATGACGCTATATCGCTCATTCACATTTCTTGCCATTATATATTTTTTATTATTTTCTTGTCTTGCAAATAAAGGAAAAGAAGGTTCTTTCTTTAGTTTGTTTAACTCTACATACTAGATAGAGCATCAAAATATTACAACTTAACCCGTGTCGAAGTCCATGTCCGCACGATTTCGGATACGTCTAATATAATCATATTTCTTGTGATCTTGTCTAGGTATGGATTTCTAAAAAATCATTCAAGAATTGATGAATAGGGAAAAGAAATCCATAATTGTAAGTACTTTGTATCCCTAATATGAAAAAAAAATCCTTTCGTTTTGTTAGCCGAGTCAGAGATCATAGAATTAATAATTATACCTATCAATGTAGTTCTAACGTTATTTCAATTTTTATAATATCCACGTCATTTGTAAATAATATCAAACAATAAATATGACCAATACCGACTCTTCCGAAGACGGAACCTGTAGGTAGACCGTAGTAGGTACGAAGCGAATACATAAATATATTTGTATATCTATTTTACAAATTACAAGACAATTTTACAAAAGGAATAAATAAACAAAAATATCTTAATTTTAATATTAAATTAGGCCAAAGTTATGAAAATTTCCTATTTAAAATATTCAGATTAATTGCGATCACAATAAAAAATTTGAAATAAGTAATATATTTTTATATTACCTACCTGTGATTACAAAAATTTTCCTGTATGTTTAGTAACTCAAATAAGCTAAACAAAGGATCCAACTTCATAGTGTTTTGCGTGTTATTTAGCCATGCTATTACACAGCTCTCTATGATATCATGATTCCCAGTAATGATAGCACCATGGTTAGGTACTTGCTTTTACTTCCTTGTGTGCTCATCTATCTATTGACAAATAACAATCATCTGTATCACTAACCCAGTTAATAATAGTACAATAAAAAATGAAGTGTACGTATCTAATAGTAATATGTGACAAATTCTAGAGCACAGCTTTGTTAGCTCGTGAATTAACCCCCTTACTTTGGGAACCTGCAGTCAAATAAACGGTGTCATAGTCACAAATATGTGCATAATTTTATTGGTATATTTATTATATTTATGTGAAAGAAATATTTTTTGTGAACTATGAATAGTTTTATATTATCGGTTAATTAAATTTTGATATTATTTTTAACATATTATATCTACCTATATGAATTCTTCTATTATTCTAATATCTTCAATTATTATAAAAAGTCACTTTGTGTAGTCTTAGAATCATGAGTACAATATTTTCATAGAAACCATACTGCAAGCGCCATGCGGGAGGGCACTAGAACCATCATCAGATTGCGCAAGGCATGAGAACCATCGTTGTGCGCCCCACCTTCGGCTACAGAGCGGATACCTCTTATATACCCTGATGGATTCACGTTACTGGACACAACTCTGTCTGCGTGCTATTTGTGCATCAGAATGTGTAAAAAAATGGTACGTGAATCACCGAAAATAAGTGTAGTTCATGACCTAGTGATTTTGTGACACAACATCTTGGATGTCGAGTGATAATTGATTGTTTTCAAATAATTCACACATCAATATATATTTACTAATAGTGTTAATTGTACACAGGTGATGAGATCCTTGGTGTGGTCGATGGTGGTGGCAGTTACTCTCGCACGCCCTGAGCCACCATCTTCATACGGCCCGCCTGCAACTTCGTACGGGGTTCCTGCGCAACAATACGGGCCACCACAGCAACCCATTGTGCATAAACATGTATACGTTCATGTTCCACCTCCAGAAAATGAGTTGCCAAAACTTCAAAAACCCATTTACGTGCCTCCACCTCAAAAGCATTATAAGATAGTATTTATCAAGGCACCGACTCCACCAACCCCGACTGCGCCTATTATCCCGGTTCAACCTCAGAATGAAGAAAAGACTCTTATTTACGTGTTGTCAAAGAAACCTGAAGACCAACCAGAAATTGTAATCCCCACCCCAGCACCGACTCAGCCTTCCAAACCTGAGGTCTATTTCATTAGATACAAGACACAGGTGAGTTGATTTATTATATTTGAGACAAACATGCGTGATGTCATTAAGAATCAATTTGCTTGAGTGAGAAAGGTAACAGGGAAATTAATATACAGAAAAAAAAGATTTCATAGATCGAGTATTATAATATCACTCGCAGCTGTTGTAAACATCAGTAGCAAAAGGGTTTTCTCTTTTCTAGTTTATTTGTCAAAAAAATTTAAAGGACATAAAATATTTCTTATCTTTTTTATTATGTACGCCATATTCTCAAGTTATATTAATACTTTTGGTGGAAAAAGTTTTCCTAATAATTTTTTTTTCGATTCAAACGTTAACTAATTATTTCATGTTGCATTTTTCAAAAAGGTCAAAATGAAATCATTCCTAAGCGAGGTAATTTTTATAAATATTAAGAAGTAGTATAATTAAAAGGATTAACGTAGAGCAATGAAAGCAATCTTTAAGGTACGGGGACCCTGAAAATTCGTTTTTGGTTTATTTAGTAAAAGGCGGATAAAGATAACGGGTTCCTACTATTTTACATGTGGAACTTTCGACGATTGTCGATTGCGTACACATTTGATGGAAGCGTATTACTCAATTTTATAATAATACATTCTAGATTATAGTCCCTCAATACAAATGATTTTATAATTGCTATAAGCCTATTTGAAAAATCTTAGAGCATCGAATAATGTACGCATAGTAGATAAGTAGAACGGCGTAACGTTCTTAATTCAAATCACTTTTATCCGTTATGAAATGTCAGGGCAAAAAAAACTGTTATGTAACTGAATGTATTTGGAATTGTGAGTACACGTTCACAAAAAGCTAATCGTTCCTCAATAAATTTTCAGAAACAAGAAGGATACCCAGCTGCGGCGCCACCAGCACCCCAATATGGTCCACCTGCTTCCGCTCCATCATCAGAATACGGCGCTCCTTAAATCAAACTTTATACTATTAACTATCAACCAAAAACTAGAAACATTATACGCAAACATGAAAACATAAAATTATTGTTACATATATTTATCATTGTATGCGATATTTGTGATAGAAACATGAAATGTGCCATTAGTTAATGTTATAACATCAAAATTGAATGATTTTAAACACATTTGTGATAAAAACTCTTTAAAAAGAATTTGTAAAATTTATCTGAAAGAATTGAAAGGATAGGAGCTTAGTTTATTTAATATGTATGTTGCATTTTCTATCTAGGTCAAACGCGGGTGCGACTGTGGTGGAATGGCGCCAACTGTAGATATGGCGCTATTTTTAACTTGCATCGAATTGTTATAAATGTTCTTGTAAATATTTTATTTTTGTACTTGTTATTAAAGAAAATAATGAATTATATTTTGTATTTATTCACTGACATGTGCGTGCCTGACTTAATTTTACGTTAGATACATACTATTTTAATACTTAAATGAGGGCTTGTGAAGACTTGAAGAGAGACAAATTGTAAAGTAAATATTTCATGTTGTCATTGCATAATGCAAGCAGGTAGTGTTAAATAGTTTAAGCGGGAGGGATGTTAATATGACGCTAAAAATGAAAACTTGTGAATTAATATAACACATAGCTATATAATATAATGTTACTCATTTGTTATGTTGTATATAAAATTGAAAATGAGTTTTCCAAGCTCTAATAATTCTTAATGCAGTATGATGCATAGTGGGCAGCTTAGAGATTAGGGCGCCTACGAGATCCGGCTCTTTCGACTGTACTTGAATATAATTTTCGAAGTTTTATTCTCTCTTCCTTATTCAGTTATGTGAAATACATAATATTATAATATGCAGTAGGTATTATATATGCATTTGAAATCGAAAAGCTTATACACTAGAATCTTGATCAAGTTTCGATCAAGATCAAGTTTAAAAAAAAAATGTCTCTAGAATGTCAGAAATTCACAAGTTTTCATTTTCATGATATGGAATGTTATCTGGAAGTCTAATACCTAAGTGTATAATATATAATCATTAACCACATATAATTATAGGGATCTAGCTGTTATAATCTTAATGATTGATTGAGGATTATAATTTCCTTTTTTTATTAATTTCCCACCATACCTAGGTACTAGGAAATAAAATACTAGACTTCGAAATATTAATTAAATTTGTTAGATACTTGTTATGGTAATACATAATACCATATCAAGTATTTTTATATTTTTGTAAAATTAACGAATAAAAAAATAGAAAAACTCCATCGAGACATTTTTATTCTATGTGTTATTTACAAAAAAAGCCTCCTACAGAACTTAAAGATTTTGATGTTTTCCTTTTAATAATGGCGCAACTCGACTACACGCTAAGTGCTAACATGAATGTTAAACAATGATAATGATGGTTATGAAGTGTCTCACGGCGTTATTATATCCCGGATTATCAGTGTTTATTTTTTTACTTTCATTGAAACAATGTGCATTCGTGTTTCCTTACAAACCACTTGATTATATATTCAGTGCGGCATTGTGCCAATAAAATATATTGGTCAATTCAATATAATCACGTTTTGTGACACAGGCCAAGGGTCCTTAAAATTCAATATGCATACATAAGTTATTATTTGGAAAACGAAACACTGTTACGACACCAAATTTTGGCACATGCGCTCCATGCGCTATAAATTAGTGTTGTTTTTCATGTCATTAAAATGATGATCCCTCATTTGTGAAGTCATTTGTTGTGAATTGTGATCTGAAGTTGAATTTAAATTGAATACTCAAATCTACGGTCACACTACGCTACAGTGTAGAAAATATGAAATAATGTTCAGCAGATTTTTCTGAATAAAATACCTAGGTATCTAATAATATTAATGTAAGTTGTAAACCACTTTATTTATGACTAGCTGCTCCGCGCGGTTTCACCCCCGTGGCCCCACTCCTGTTAGTCGTAGCGTGAAGATATATAGCCTATAACCTTCCTCGATAAATGGGCTATCTAACACCGAAAGAATTTTTCAAATCGGACCAGTAGTTCCCGAGATTAGCGCGTTCAAACAAACAAACAAACAAACAAACAAACAAACAAACTCTTCAGCTTTATAATATTAGTATAGATGATAATATTTTATTTATCAGCATAATATAACCTAGGTCAGTAGGTAGGTAACTCTTCTATCCTATTATAGGCCTATGTACTTACATACTTATAAAGTTATATGTATGTAATAGGTATTATTATTGTGATGTAATAGTATCTAGTCATGGTCATGTTCTATTAAGAAACTGTGCACTTCTATTTTTGATAATTGGATAAATCTAGAAGATACATTCCATATTTATTTGGACGAAAATAGCACTGGTTGTCTACTCCGTTTATTTCTGGCTCGATCTCGAACTTTGAGATTTGTTGGCAGTTTCTTATGAGTTTGTGTACCAATACAGACGTTTTCGTAAATTTAACTACCAATGGCACTTAAAATCGATCAAAAAATAAATATTGATTCCGAACCTTGTGTTGTGGCTTGGAAAAATAACAAGTTGTTTATCGGCACTGAAAACGGCTCGATCGAAGTAAGTTCTTTGTTTAAAAGCATATAATTATCCCTAAAATGTTATGCATATATATTTTTTATGGACTAAGAACAATTGTGACATTCATAATTGATTCTAAAGTTCACACAATCTTTGCAATATACTTAAAACTAAGTTGTAGAGCTTAAAGACAACTATAAAAATTGATGTCTGACGTAAATTGGACAGAAAGAATAATAACTTTAAATTGAATCGAATGTTTATCGACCATTTTATGAAGTTAATATCTAGTGAATTAAAAACAAGATAGAATTAATAAGTATATAAAGCTATTTAAATATACTTATTTTCTAAAATCAAGTAAAAAAAATTTTTCAGTGTCTTAACGCAGATCTTTCACCTTCAGCGAAATGGTTGGCACATGATGTGCAATTGTTTGCGATAGCTGCAAGTGACAAGCATGTATACTCGACTTCAAATGATGGAACAATAAGAGTGTGGACATTCAATGGAGATAAAGTGGTAGAAATCGCAACCGTGGGAACAGACATTGGGGCTCTGTACATTTTAAATGGTAAACAATTATACGCTGGGGATGAAGGCGGCAATGTAAGTTAAAACAATGAAATGTCTGTTATCAATACACATTTCGGTGTCTGGGTAATTTTGGAATCCTAACTAACTTTTTTAAATTAAGAACGGTCGTTCTTTGTCAGCTAATTTTTTTAAAGAAAATAACTAAACTTTTCACATTTATGGACTTCAGAATCTTTTAGTCCATTGAATTGTTACATTTTTTAGGCCTAACCTTGCGTTTTTTAGAGGACGCAATTTTATTTTTTTGATGTGTAGGGGGGGTCAGTGTGAAGCTAAAACCAAGTTTGTGGGGTCGCCACCCTTGTCCCGCGGCCGCCATCTTGAAAATAGCGGTTGAAATGGTTTTTACGATATATCTCTTAAACTATTTATCTGATAAAAAAAAATTGTTAACATTATTAGTGCAAATTAAATTCTCTACAACTTTGGTCCTGTAACTTTTTGTCGTAAAACTATAAATAAAAAAGTTATAAGCGAAAATGTTCAGAAATTAGAGCTATTTATATTTTTCAATAAAACTTTTTTTTTATCATTTTACGAAGAAATGTTATCAGAACATTTTTGTAGATTGTTTTTCGAGGAACAACTTTTCTAAACAACATTTTTTTATTACGTCAATAGCTAAGGTTTTACAGCGCCTTGAAGTGAGTACTATTTTTCAGTACTAACTATACATAATATATTGGCTATTGGCTCTTTTCCCAGACTCCAGAACAATGGAAGCACACTGGAGAACATTTTAGCCCTGCTTTTCGACGTAAAAAAAAACGCGCTTCCAGACTCTACCTACCTCCTGGGTGGTGGGGAAAAGAGTCAATAATTAATTATTAAAATAGTATAATAACAAAAAAAAAACAATTATTGATGACAAATTATTATTGGTACAAACATAATATATGTACTTAACTGTATAGTTACGAGTACTGAAAAATAGACGCTATAAAAAACCTTAGCTATTTACTTAATGAAAAAATGTTGTATATAAAAGTTGTTCCTCGAAAAACAATCTACAAAAATGGTCTGATATTATTTCTTCGTAAAATTATAAAAAAAAAGTTTTATTGAAAAATATAAATATCTCTAATTTCTGAACATTTTCGCTCATAACTTTTTTATTTATAGTTCTATGACAAAAAGTTACTGGACCAAAGTTGTAGAGAATTTAATTTGAAACAAATAATGTTAACAATTTTTTTTATCAGATTAATAGTTTAAGAGATATCGCTCATTTGCGACAAGAACGTGTTAACGAGCATATGTATCGTTATGGAATAATGATACAGTAGAATCCGGCGCATCGCGCTCTACTTGCTGCTAAAACGCGATATTTCTAGCTCCAAAAATGACCGAGTTATGAGGGAAAAGGTCAGTGACTATCGGTTTAGCGAAATCTCTTTTCGCTCTTGAATTTAATGCAAGAACGGTTTAAGTCAGTTGTCGCTGCTCCCTTGAGAAGAAAACTACTGCCCGATTGCGGTAAAAACGTAACAGCTTATTGTATCACGGTTTTGCTGAAAGGTAAGTACAGCTTATTGTTTTTTTACTGATTTATATTTGCAGCTATAACGGGACATTTGGATGTGGGTCATTATTGTAGTAAAAATAGTATTCGCATGCTACGGTTTACATAGGATTGTCCCGTTGTTGCTGAAATGAACAATGTTTTTTGTTGGTTAATTTAATATGTTCCGTTACAGGTGATAATAAAAGAACAAAATGTTTGGTATTTATGTTGGTTATCTCAAGTTAACACATTCTTGATAAAAAATAATACATTTTTACAACGAATACACTATAATGTTGCATTATAAATGATAAAAATGTAACCTGATTACTTATTTTTCAGATGGAATCACGGTCTAGGAAGCTTGTAAATCTTGTCCGAGAAAATATTCATTATTTTATTTTACATTCACTGAAGTTAAAAAAACGAAAAGATCATACCGATTCTCGAAATACAAATGAATTAAACAATCAATTTATTTTATAGCATAAATGAGTAAAAAATACCACTGAATAAAGAAAAATGAAAAAAAAAATACAAATCAGTTAAAAAATGCAAGACAGTCCTACGAATCGAAAGCGTCACAAAAAAACTGTGCCGCCCCGTCAACTAAAAGAGAATCCTGCAAGGAAACCTGCATTTTCAAGTGTCAATTTTTTTTTCCGAAGAACAACACCGTGAAATACTGAAAGATTACTGGAATTTAGGAGAGATCAAGAAGCTGTCTCGAGACAAGAACCTGTGATTTGTTTTGCTAATATGTTTAATTTGATTTATGTATGACCGGGACCCGCAATAAAGATTAGTTTCCTAATATTACTGAGATAAGCAAAAGTACTACATAGTATAAAACAAAGTCGTTTTCCCCGGCCGAATGCTTGCCGTTTTGCAATTTTGATGCAGTTTTTGTTAATAGATAAAGTGATTCAAGAGGAAGGTTTATATGTATATTGTATAATAGCATATATTTTTTTAAATTGTATATTACTTGTATTTCAGAGAAAGTTACACAATAATTTCGCAAAAATATCTTTCATTTTGTAAAACAAAATACAAAAATAAAAAGATTTCTACTACAGTAACACGTTTTAATTAAAATTTCCAATACATTTAGATTACTGATTATCAATAAAACGTAACAATACGACATAACTTGCAAAGTTTTAGATTTTTATTCAATTTTTTTTTCAAGAAAAATGGTACATATCTGTTTGTAATGCAATACTGCACACTTTTTACAAGAAAAACGCAACAAGAAGGGCCCTTTCTGGAATAAATAATCATAATAAATTTAATAACTGACTTATTGTTCTGAATACAATTTGATTCAAAAAAACGAGAACGTTTTAATATGTTGTATTGAGCTGAATAGTCTAAGCATAATAATTAAAAAGTTACAGGAATTTTAAACTTTCAAATGCGTTTTCCCAACAATTGAGATTTTGACTTTGTCACGTTATAGAAGCAAATGAGCGATATATCGTAAAAACCATAATAACCGCTATTTTCAAGATGGCGGCCGTGGGACAAGGGTGGCGACCCCACAAACTTGGTGATAGCTTCACACTGACCCCCCCTACACATCAAAAAAATAAAATTGCGTCCTCTTAAAAATGCAACCCCAAATCACAGAATACAATATAATAGTAGCTAAACGCTACCCAAATGTAACTTTTCAATGGACTATTTAGGTAAACACCAAAGAAGGCAATCCTTGCGATGAAATATTTTCTTGCTTAGTTTAATTATCCTGTCGTGTTATCATGTTTTATAAAATATTATAATATATAGGTACTTACTTACCTAACAAATCTTTATTAAAAATATATATTATTTTAAACCATATTGTTAGTTGTTTGTGATTTGTAATTCTGAGGATTATGCTTTTGCAGATATTTGTTTATGAAGACCATGTTTTAATAGCTTCTTACAATGTGCTAGAAGAAGTTAAAGACGTGATTGTGAATCCGCCATACATGTTTACTGCTCGCGATTTGTATGTTACTGTGACGGAAATAAAACCCGGTAAGATATTAGTGAAAATAATAATTTTGATAGATCTTTATTAAATATCGAAATTTCTAAAAATGGTATAATCAGTAGGTACTAAAAGTCTACTTCACGTTATAATGTTCATTGATTTCAACTTATGTAACTTATAGTATAAATTAGGGATGTAACGATACATGATTTTGCCGATACGATACCGATACCGATATTTGTAGTAATGTATCGGCGATACCGATACCGATGGCTTGGTAGAAAAATAAATAGTGAATTATGCATAAAAAGTTACCAACATTTAACAGAGACTCAACTGTTAATCGTATTCTTTTAAATAAAAATGCCAAATCAAAAAACAACAAAACCATTTATTGACGTGACAACGTCTTAAATTAGGTTGCGGCTGGGAGTCACTTATGAAAAAGTGTAACGCTCGGTAACGTTACGATGAGTCACCGAACGAGAGAGAGGCCCGCCGAATGCCTTGCGTCTCTCTCCCACTCAACTATGATCGAGAAAAAGACGTTGTCACGTAAAATCTTCGCCCGTAAAACCGACTTTACAGGCAACCATTTTTTTTTTTTAGTATTATTATTTTACAAAGTCAGTTAAACTTTAAGTAATACACATACAATCAGTAATCAAAGTTTACTATTGGTAGAGTTTTTTCAGAAAACAAAGTGCGCACGCGCGGGCGGCCTCCCGCATCGTTCATTGGGCGCGGTTTTTTGAATTGTTTGATATCGGTATCGGTTGTTTTATTATCGGCGATACCGATATATCGGCTTGCCGATTATATCGGCCGATATATCGGTATCGGTATCGGTATCGTTACATCCCTAGTATAAATATATAATTACATAGTTTGGTGAGTGGCTATCGAATTTAGTGGTGATGGTAAATCGCTTCAAATTTGCTCTATCACATGTTATTGCTTTTTTATGTGATTTTGGCTAATGATAAAATATGTATAAAAATATAAAATAGAATTGATTAAGTAATAGAGCTTTGCATCTCTTTACTGAAAGCAAAGCACAGTTAATTCTTGAAACATACAGTACCTATCTCATAACATACCAAACCTATTTACTTAATATACTGCTAATAAAACTATTAATACCCTCGTATATTTACATTATAGATGAATCAAAGGATCGTTTCGTAACGCGACATGTTATGGAGGGACGTGCTCCTCTACGAATAATAAATGGATCGTATTTATTGGCTATAGCGAGAGGTGGCAATAGTTTGCAATTACACGAGTTGTCTATGGATTCTAAATTCAAAAAAATTCACGAAGTTAAGGCAAGCTACTAATTTTAATGTTTTTATTCAGTTTCTACCTAAATATAGTAAAGTTTATTAGTAAGTATGTTAAAGTTTATTTTCCTTTTTTCATCCTAGTTGATCAGTTGAACCATACTTCATATTTTTTTTTATTATACTTTACTATCTCAATTCATCTGATCGAACTTATTTTTGATTGATCTTTATATGTATAATTTATACATAGCCTCCTTGATTCACTAGGTAAGCGATATGATATTGACAAGTCTATCTACCTCCGAAGACGTTGCCTGGACTGGAGGTTGGGACGGTATTGTACGTCGATGGAAAATTTCAGGAAACAAAATTGAGGCAGCGGGAGAGATGAACCTTGGAGCCTGTATTAACGGACTTGTTGCATCTTCATCAGAAATTGCCTATGCAATTGTAACAGGAGGATCTATTGTAAAAGTGAATGCTGCGTGATTGTAGAATATAATTAATAAACATTGAATTTTGTACTTATAGGATTAGGATATTTTGTTATGTAATATTATTATTTATTGAAATGGTATAGCTTTGACCATAACATGCATTTAAGGTATTTTCATATTGTAATTTATAATCTTTTCGCTTTATAGCAGTAAGTAAATAAAATAAAATAAATAAAGAACTGCACTTATACATTGAGGGCAACCAGAGATGATAATTATGCTTTTATATTGTTATTCCCATATAGGTACCTAACTACATAGGTACAGTAAAGTGTAATTTGTAGATTGTAATTCAAACTGCATCTAAAACATTCATTAAAAATGTACAATATTTTTCTTTGTTTTATTCCATATTCATATTATAACATAGTTTTGGCGATCAATGTTATCTACTAATGTTACCTACTTAAAATATTTACCTTAGTGGATTTAATTAAATATTGGAAATTTTATTGGATTGACAAGGCTAGAGACCACCTAATTTTTGCTTGAATACCATTATTGTTGTTTTTGCCTTGAACAATGGACCAGGGGTAAATTCCAATTTTCGTGTAGGTAATATAAAATACAAATGGTGCAGATTATCTGGAAATTTTATAACAGATTTTGGTGCCACATCATGACTAGATTTGCGACGAATGAAGCAGGATCCACATTCAAATATGTGACGTAAGTAGTTAAGAAATAGTATAAATTACTAATAAGCTAGTGTAGGGGCTTGTTATGTGCGGGTGTAATAAAAGATGAATAACTACGCAAAGGTTATATTTCGTTAACTACATATATTTATCCGTATGTAATTAATATTCGACCTAATGCGACCCACCCGCGTCCCGACAAGCCCGTGACTGTCCGTGCATATCGCACGAACTGTTTATATACGAGTTACCGTGTGAACTTTCTTTGGGCTACACTTGAAATTCGATAACTCATAAATTGGCTTGTCGTCGCTACATCATTCCCCCCTTAAAATAAAAAGGGTATACAAGTAAAAAAACTTACTATAAAATTAAACAATAAACAGATGGGTGTATATAAAATGTCGCTGTATAAGGTTACAAAATGTTTACAATATAAAGTATAAAAAATGTTCACAATATAAATCAATCCTAACGTATACAAGTGGTTAACAGTTGACACCTAATTTAGTTAAACTATTTATGTTATTACAAAAACTCGGTTGGTTCTTTTAAGTGGCGTGCGATAATTGTTACACGTCAATTAACACTTAGTAACATTAACATTTCAAATCTCAATACGTTCTTTACACTTGTATCGTTTAATATTACAAAGGCTATTACTATACACTCAAAAGCCATAAATCAAAAGTACTTAAATTTCTAAGTAGTAAACATTTCAATCAATACTTAACACAAACATAAATATGAAATACCATACTTAAGACGTTAAACAATGAATAATGAACTCGTTTCAAATTTCATAACTGCTATTATTTATTAAATACGATGTGTTGATTACTAAGTATTTATTATACATTTCTATGAAGTCTTATGAATACTTATAATCATCGTAATTCTAATAAATATAAAATAGTTGAAACAATTACAAATACAATACTATTACCTAAATCGTACCGGTAATCGTATAGCTCTTCCACTACGCGTGGTATGTGTATTAGGCAATTCGCTACTTGGAATTTGTAACGGAACCTCAGTATCTGCCCCAGATGTCGTATCACTATCATCATTCAAATAATATGCAGGTTTTAGACGGTCTACAGATATTCTAACTTTCCTGCCAGTCATTTGAATGTAAAATACCTTTTCCTCTCGACTCAACACACGATAAGGACCGTCGTATGTTGGTTGTAAAGGCTTACGTACTGCGTCGTTTCTTACAAAAACATAATTGCACTTTTCTAAATCGGGGTGAATAAATATGTTCCGTCTTTCATTCTGCCTAATAGCTACTGACTGATATTTCCTAATAGAGTCTCGTAATTTACTTACATACTCAAGACTGCTATCTATTTCTAAACTCGATTTTTTATCGTAATAATCACCTGGTAATCGTAAAGTTGTTCCGTACGTTATTTCTGCTGCGCTTATGCCGGTATCACTTCTTACTGCTGTTCTAAGTCCTAGCAACACAGTTGGTAATTCCGTAACCCAAGATGATGATTTATATTGCATAAACGAGCCGTTAATGCCGCTTTAAGCGACCTATGCTAACGCTCTACCGCCCCGTTACTCTGTGGGTGGTAAGGTGTCGTACGCAACTTATTAATACCTAATAACTTCATTAGTGTAGCAAATAATTGACTTTCAAATTGGCGTCCTTGATCGCTTGTTAGCCTTTTCGGACAACCAAAGCGAGAGATCCATCCTTCATATATTACACGCGAAATCGTTTCAGCAGTTATATCTCTCGTAGGAAAACATTCTGGCCATCGCGTCCCCCTATCACTATGGTTAGGCAATACCTAAAACCTTCGGGTGAAGTGGGTAAAGGTCCAAATAAATCAACATGAATATGTTCAAACCTATCGCACTGCGGAAACGATCCTAAACCTGACACTGTATGTCAACGATCGTTGACATTCAATGCATGTTTTAGCCCATTGGCCAACATCACGATTCATATTTGGCCAATAAAAACGATTTTGAATCAATTTGCGTGTAGTCCTTATTCCGGGATGACATAAATTATGTACACTATCAAAAGCAATATACGTCGAAATTTATCAGTCAAGTAGGGTTTAATTTTATCATTATCTAAATTACAATAAATAAATGTACCGCTTTCAGGTAACATAATTTTCTTTAACCTATTATTAGCGTCTTTCGAATTAGATAATTGTAACATATAAGAATCCTTTTGTTGATTCTTAGCAAGTTCCGCGTAATCTATTACAGTGGGACAACTTATTGTTGCGACTCGTGATAACGAATCTGCAACGACATTATCTTGCCCACTTACGTGTCTCAAATCCGTGGTGAACTCACAAATGAATATCAAGTGTCGTGTACGTCTGGGTAACTCTTTCTCGCTATTTACTTTAGAAAACGCGTAAATTAACGGTTTGTTATCCGTATACACCGTTAACTGTCGTCCTTCGACCATATTCCGAAAATGACGAATAGCCAAGTAAATTGCTAATAACTCCCTATCATACGTACTATACTTGCGTTCAGCCTTAGATAGATTCTTAGAAAAATAACCTACATGAGTATCCGATGCGTCCGTCATAAGTGCGAGTGATGCATCGGCCCTAGGGTGCTAAAAAATCTGCACTTTATAAACCAAAACATAGATTGAGTTACCTCGGCGATAATAAATGACCATTTATACGGTCGCCGTAAACTAAGATCTAAAGTCATTAACTTAGTACCAAATGTCTTAATTACACTACCGTTTGCCGCGTAAGGTTTATAATCACTACACAGTACACTCACTCGCGGATCGGTTATTTTTCGACACTGGTAAAATTAAAACATTTTTTAGTCGGCTCTCCTGCTGCTTCTGCCACGCACAAGGTTGAATGTACTTGCTGGCGTTATGCTTAAAGCAGTAATGAAAAAACATAACCAATTTGGTTTACTCTGTTTTGAGCTTCCTGCACGATTGCGACTTTGCGATGCGGAACGATGCGTGCTATTTCCATACCTTCGACCGCTAAACGATTTGCCTCTCGAGCCTGCACATTCCAGCTGGTTTACCCGCTGCTTTAATTGTGCTAACTGCTCGAGAAGGGTTAACTGTATCGACGAAACTGCTCTAACTGGAACTGCCGGATTCATTTTTAATTGTTAACAAACGATATCTATGCAATTCACTATAATAATGTTCACTTTTCGTCGGGAGTCACCAATGTAGGGGCTTGTTATATGCGGGTGTAATGAAAGATAAATAACTACGCAAAGGTTATATTTCATTAACTACATATATTTATCCGTATGTAATTAATATTCGACCTAATGCGACCCACCCGCGTCCCGACAAGCCCGTGACTGTCCGTGCATATCGCACGAACTGTTTATATACGAGTTACCGTGTGAACTTTCTTTGGGCTACACTTGAAATTCGATAACTCATAAATTGGCTTGTCGTCGCTACACTAGAAATTAGCTTTTTTCAATCGCGGGTCAAAACCGCGAAACGACCATTGCTATCTTGTGACGTCAAAGTAAATTTAGCCTAGAAGTATGGAGAGGTACCCTCCCCACCATAGCAATAAGGCCTAGATCACACTACGACGAAACCACGCTAAACCGTTCGCGTTGGCTTGAAACACAATATTTCGCGGTTAATAACCATTGAATCTTATAGCACTATCCGAAATTTAGAAATTATATTTTTACGATCACACCGTTACTAATTTTTGATAGTTACCTAAAATATCCTCGAAGAACTTTAATACTTCCCATTTATTCAAAAAAAATATAGGTCGTGATCTGTGTTCTAATTAAAAAACCGTATTATGGTTTATAATTCAGTTCTTTATTATCCAACCCCTGCTGACGAAATTTATCGCTTAAAATATTGGACTATTTATAAAAGTATTTTAATGAGACCTGATTTTAGTGACTAAATGCGATTACTCTTTCATAGAATAAAAATCTAAATTTAGGAAGGTGTAAACAGTCTGTAATGAGCGCTTATGTAAAATCGTTAATAGCAAATTTTGGTTTCAAGGAAATTTTGTTTAACATTTCACTATTATGCTTTTCATAATCATTAAGGCATGAATAATTTAATAATTATTAAGTCTGCCCATATGAATGATTACACTAAACACCTATGTGTCGGAAGTAAAAAAAAAAGGCGCGACTGAAAATATTATTTTAGCTTTATAATTATAACTAAGTACACACAGTTTAAGATTTAAGAACTTGTTACAAATATGGTACAGACATGAGACATCTACTGAACTAATTTCAAAAAACTTTCTGAGTGATTTTGCTTATTTTATAATCAGCGAAGCAGTAGCGGACCGTTAATTATATGATACAGCCTTGGATACAGCATTAATATTTTATTTATACCTACATGGTAAGCAAATAATTTTTTTTTGTTCTGTACATTATGGAAGAGATAACTCCCCACTGCAGATTAGGTAAGAAAACAAAGAGGATTAACATTACTAATTGTAGAATTTATTTATAGTCCATTGAAATGTTAAATTTTTTAGGCCTAACCTTGTGTTTTTTAGAGGACGCAATTTTATTTTTTTGATGTGTAGGGGGGGGTCATTGTGAAGCTATCACCAAGTTTGTGGGGTCGCCACCCTTGTCCCATGGCCGCCATCTCGAAAATAGCGGTTGAAATGGTTTTTACGATATGTCTCTTAAACTATTTATCTGATAATAAAACAATGTTAACATTATTCGTTGCAAATTAAATTCTCTACAACTTTGGTTCAGTAACTTTTTATCGTAGAACTATAAATAAAAAAGTTATAAGCGAAAATGTTAAAAAATTAGAGTTATTTATATTTTTCAATAAAACTTTATTTTATCATTTTACGAAGAAATGATATCAGACCATTTTTGTAGATTGTTTTTCGAGGAACAACTTTTCTAAACAACATTTTTTCATTACGTCAATAGCTAAGGTTTTACAGCGCTCTGAAGTGAGTACCATTTTTCAGTACTCTTAACTATACATATATTGGCTATTGGCTCTTTTCCCAAACTCCAGAACAATGGAAGCACATTGCAGATCATCAGCTCTGCTTTTCGACATACAAAAAAAACGCGCTTCCAGACTCTACCTCCTGGGTGGTGGTTAAAAGAGTCAATAATTATTTTTTAATAATTTTGCAAAATTTATTATTAAAAAAATTATAATAACAAAAAAATAATAATTACTGGTGACAAATTATTATTAGTACACACATAATATATTGTATACTGTATAGTAAAGAGTACTTAAAATAGTACTCACTTCGGAGGGCTGTAAAACCTTATAGCTTACTTAATGAAAAAATGTTGTAAATAAAAGTTGTTCTTCGAAAAACAATCTGCAAAAATGGCCTGATATCATTTCTTCATAAAATTATAAAAAAAGTTTTATTAAAAAATATAAACATCTCTAATTTCTGAACATTTTCGCGTATAACTTTTTTATTTATAGTTCTACGATAAAAAGTTACTGAACCAAAGTTGTAGAGAATTTAATTTGCAACAAATAATGTTAACATTGTTTTATTATCAGATAAATAGTTTAAGAGACATATCGTAAAAACCATTTCAACCGCTATTTTCGAGATGGCGGCCATGGGACAAGGGTGGCGACCCCACAAACTTGGTGATAGCTTCACACTGACCCCCCTACACATAAAAAAAAAGACGGGTTGCACTCCGGGAGTGCCGGCAGAAGTGAAAACTTGATTATTAACGTTCAGCATGTTTGATATTTTGGAATGGTATCCGTCTTACGCATGGAATATAAGGGCTAAAAAAAAAAATCCGTCTTACGCACAGGTCTTACGCTTTTTCGATCAGGCCACGTGTCCTGACGCGAGTTTAAGATTTTATACCCAACGCCGCTAAAGAAGTTTTCACTTCAAAAATTCTATACAGAATGTTTGTCGTAGGTCAATCACAAACAAGAGAAAATAGAAATATCACCACATGTTGTCAAAACAACTTGTTTCCACATTTCTATGTCCTCTATAATCTTGGATTTAATTATGGCATGTCAATGTCGTGGCCACATAGATCTGTGGTCGTGGCCATATCGTAGATTTGCTCATTTCACGAAATGGTCGCATTTCATGAAATAGTTGAATGTCAATTGGCCACATCATGATGTGGTTTGAGCAGATCAATGATAAGAAACTGTTTCTCGATATGGCCAACTAAACGCGTGGTTTTTTCATGAAATGATCAAAATTATTTGATCATATCGTAAAATAGTTACATTAATAATTATTGGTAGAGGCGCTACAAGCGCTGTGTTTGTGTGATAAGATGGCGGCCGCTGGCAAAAATTTTATTATTTGCAGTTAAAACTTCATAATTCGTTTAATTACAATATGAAGAAAGTCACAGGAAATAATTTACGACGAAGAGGTTCGAGTACTATGGAAAATGCGGATATCTTATATTGAAGAAAAAATGCGTCTAAAACCCTATACATAATATATTTATATTTCCTACTATATTATTATAATAATTGTTTCTTTTTTAAAAAGCGATTCGCTTCTGGCATTCACTGGCCGCTGCCGCGGCACTAACTTAAATGACAATAAACAAGTTCTTAAAGTATTCTGAATTTTTTTAATATTTTATGGACTCTATATTTTATACGATTTGGCCAAATGTGGATGACCAAATCGTGAAACGTTGACAATTTAACGATCTGATCAAACTATGTTGGCCATTTCATAAATGCGACCATTTCGTGAAATAATCAATCATTTCATGAAATGAGCAAATCTACGATATGGCCACGACATCAATTTGGTTTGTACTTTGTTCTATCTGTTTTTCGCAGGAATTTCAGGAAGTATATTTGAAAACTGCAAAAGATTAGATAGGGTTCGACTTTCATCAATATTAGATCAGTCTGGTCTCACAGTTCAAGAATTGAAACTAGAGCAATTGTATCAAGACTCAAAAATATTTTGCTAGGTATAATTAAAAAATTGTAGTAGTGCAATGAAAAATAGATGCTTTCCCTTACTTGCTTTTACATTTAAACCTGAAATAAAAGCCTCAATAGATAAAATAAATAAAACCAATATGTACTATTAATCCCTTTATTATTTACTACTTAAATAGAGCTGGTTAACATCATAACAATCCCCTTAAATAATAATTTCAACGTCGCACAATTCACTTTCAGATGGCAGTTTAACAGATTTAGGGTTTACATAGTTGGGGTCGATTGGACGCAGGCCAGCCTTTTCACGTCTATATAATTCTAGATAAGCTTCTCTCTGAGCCCAGTCGCGCATGTGGACATCCGGTGCATAAGCCCATGCAAATCCTCCAAAAACTAAGCACAATGTCACTGAGAAGAAGTAACTTGCATGATGGGCGTTTGTATCATCTTCACTACTTTTGAAATCGAAGCCATAGCTTACCCAATTCTTATTCACAGCATCTGTGGTTGATTCAGCAGCAGTAGTTGCAGTGTCGCTGTTTTTCTTAGACGTTGATATGCAGCGATTAGATTTTGCCAAGTGATTCCAAACAGATCGTTGGATTATAGGCATGTTGCGTAATTTGATTAACGCTGCCATATTAAGATTGTTAAGCTCGCGTTTAAATAGAAATGATGAATAATAATTGATAGCTAATAAATTAAGGGATAAAATACTTAGTAAATGTGCGATGAAAACTATTATGAAACCATTTTCTTTTTGACAACTGACAGTGACAGTTGACAATTGACATTAGACACCCGATTCTCTGCACAGATTATGTACCTCCAAACAGTAAAGAATATTTAAAATATTTTAAGAAGTCAAATGCCATTTGCCAATGTAAAGCCGTATTCAGAAAGAAAGATGGAAACTTATAAGCGCTTACAGACGCTTGTCGGCGCTGGTTCGTTCTACACAAAGGAAGCAGGTTGAAGCAGACCAAGACAAATATATTATGGCAGCGCCCAGCGCTGACCAGCGCGTGTTGAAGCTTGAAGGCGCCGTTCAGCGCTTATCGGCGCGTGATCATATATTTTCCTGCGCGGGCTACCAGCGCTGACAAGCGTCGGTAAGCGCTTATAAGTTTCCAGCTTTCTTTCTGAATACGGCCTAATGACCACAAATTACTAATGATTATTGGACACCACAAATGTCACAGACCCACTCACAGACCTCATGTCCATTGTCAATGTCACTTGTCAGACGTCAGTATTCAGGTGCGCTACATACCTACCCACAGGCGCTACCCAAACAGATTTGTCCATAGAGTAAAGTAATACTGGATTTGTCCATTTGTTTGTCATATTGTGCTTCTTGATTTGTCTCAAAACTAAAAAGTTCAGGGATCGATTAAGCATTTCGCTGTGCTGAATAGAATTTTCCATATTTGTTAAGTTTGTACTTTAATTTAAAGTAAACATGGTGGTGAGACAATATAACGAAGAGCTTAAATTTCTTGAGAAAATGAACCCACATTGCTGGAAAATTAAAAAAGGTTTCCAACCAAATATGAATGTTGAAGGCGTATTCTACGTTAATAATACGTTGGAAAAATTAATGTTGGATGAATTAAGAAACTCTTGCCGACCAGGCATGACAGGCGGCTTTCTTCCCGGCGTAAAGCAAATTGCAAACGTAGCCGCTTTACCCGGTATCGTGGGGCGGTCTGTTGGCCTTCCAGATGTTCATTCAGGATATGGGTTTGCAATAGGTGGGTATTGATTTCACATAAAAATTGTGGCTAGTTTGCATAAAATTATGCAATTAGGGTGGCAGAGGAGAAACTTCATAATCTAGAATGCTATGAATATATAAATAAAGATCAGTGAATTTACAAAATAGTTAAAAACAATTGTGGATTGGATCATTCTGTGTACTGCTAAACTGTTTAATAAAATAATGATGCAATAATTTTTCGTGTTTTTTGCAGGAAATATGGCTGCTTTTGATATATCAAATCCAAAATCTATTGTATCTCCAGGTGGTGTAGGATTTGATATTAATTGTGGTGTAAGACTTTTAAGAACTAACTTACATGAAAAAGATGTTCTACCTATTAAGGTAAGAAAAATTAATTTCTTTTTATGTTGAAATTCATATTAGGAACATGTTATTTGTTCTTAATGCTTTAATAAATTTTGTATACTTTAGGAACAACTAGCTCAGAGTTTATTTGATCATATACCTGTAGGAGTTGGCTCAAAGGGCATCATCCCCATGAATGCCAGAGATTTGGAGGAAGCTCTTGAAATGGGTATGGATTGGTCATTAAGAGAAGGATATGTATGGGCAGAGGATAAAGAGCATTGTGAAGAATATGGTAGAATGCTAAATGCTGATCCTTCTAAAGTAAGTTTAAGAGCAAAGAAGAGAGGTCTCCCTCAACTGGGCACACTTGGTGCTGGTAACCATTATGCTGAAATTCAAGTTGTTGATGAAATATATGATAAATTTGCTGCTGGAAAAATGGGCATAGAAAGACTTGGTCAAGTTTGCGTAATGATTCATTCTGGTAGTAGAGGATTTGGTCATCAAGTGGCTACAGATGCTTTAGTTCAAATGGAAAAAGCAATGAAGCGAGACCAAATAGATGTAAATGATCGTCAATTGGCCTGTGCTCGGATAAACTCAACTGAAGGGCAAGATTACCTCAAAGCTATGGCTGCTGCAGCTAATTTTGCTTGGGTGAATCGTAGTTCAATGACTTTCCTAACTCGTCAAGCATTTGCCAAACAGTTCAAAATGGCGCCTGATGATTTAGATATGCATGTAATTTATGATGTATCTCATAATATTGCCAAGATAGAGGAACATGTTGTTGATGGAAAAGTTAAAACTTTGCTTGTACATAGAAAGGTAAATCAAATTTTATAATTAAACATAGCATTTTGATTTTATTCCATTGAATTCCTAATTTAATCATTATTTTTTGTTTTATAGGGATCAACCAGAGCTTTTCCCCCACACCATCCTTTGATACCTGTTGATTATCAATTGACTGGACAACCTGTTTTAATTGGAGGATCAATGGGAACTTGCAGTTATGTACTCACTGGTACACATCAAGGCATGACTGAAACTTTTGGTTCAACTTGTCATGGAGCGGTAAGTCTGCTTCAATTTAAAGTTATAGCAATATTTTGATGTGTAAAATGTGATAGACAGAACAACAGAGTGTTTCTATAAGTTTTTATTATAACAAACAATATTTGCAAACACAATTTTTTTTTATATCAATTAGTATTTTATAAAGGTACTTAGCAGAAATTTAATACATAATGTTTTATTTCTAGGGTCGAGCATTATCGCGTGCGAAATCTAGGCGAAATATAGATTACAAAGAAGTACTTAATAAGCTTGAAACTATGGGTATATCGATAAGAGTTGCATCACCGAAATTGGTCATGGAAGAAGCTCCAGAATCATATAAGAATGTAACAGATGTAGTAAATACCTGCCATGCAGCTGGAATAAGTAAGAAGACTGTCAAATTACGGCCAATTGCAGTTATTAAAGGCTAATGATGCATTTATTCCTATTAAATAACCCTTGTTTTGTATTTTCATATTAATAATATGCTATTTATTTATCAGCATTGATTAAACACTTTTGTTTTGATGATTAAAGGTGTATTCAATATACTTAAAAATAACCTCTAAACAATTCCCTCAATCAAATAAAGTAAGCTTTGCAAAATAATAGTTAAAATCAATGATAATAATCCAAGTAACTAAGCAGTCGTTATATTTGCTTGATAATCAGTTGAATGTGTTAATATTTGAAATAAATAAGCCATTTGTGAAAATTGAGTCCTAATTCATTAATAATGTCAAGAGTTAAAAGAACCTGTGGACGCAAATAAAAAAATTCAGGGTTTTTTTTTCTAGTGACCCTACACATTGTGTAGTTGTTCTAATTCCGGTTACGCACACTAAACCTATATATTGTATGAATGTTGCACGCAATTTAGTGAAGTAAGGATACAACCATAGACAGGAAAGGTAATGAAAAAATTAAACAACAATATCTAATATTTTCTATATTTATAACAGTAGTTAAACTCACTAAAACATAGTAATACTGGTTATAATGTGACTATTCATAAAGGTATTATGGAAACTACATTTCTAAACATTATGGCAACATTTTCAATTTATCTGCTAAAACAACAAGAATCGCTGTCCCAAGGAAAAATAGCCCTGGTGGTAACACTGTAGCTGTGCGGTCAATTTCATCTGAAAAAATAAATGCGTTTTTGATTTTTTGTAAGATCATATAAATATATTATATATACCCTATAATCTATAACATATTATATAATATCAAAATTATTTTTTTAAATTGATTAAGTAAATTTTTAAGTCGCAACAAAGACCTGTGTCATGATTTGCTGTTAAATTACTGTTATCCTATTTAACACTTTTCGACGTATATTTTCAGGAAATATTTACTATTTAGTATTAACCATTTTAAGTTTTAACATTTGTCTTTTATTATATTTACCTTCATTTTCCGTCTTTTGTTCATCATCATCGTTAACCCATCCCATACATCTATTAAGTGCGTCTTCCCAACGTTTACGGCGGATTTCTCGATCTGGAAAAAGCATCGAAAGTGAATTATGAATTGTTATTAACTAAGCATTAAATAATAAATACTACTAAGAAAAATAATTATTAGAAAAAATAATAAGCCTCAGTAACCAATATACAAAAGATACTCTATCATTTTTCACAATACTTCAAGGAAATACATACATAAATTAGATTAGAAAAATTCATAAAATTATGATGCCTAGCCGTAAATAATCTACGCTAGACAATTTTTCTGACCTTCATTCGAAATAGCTGGTATAAAGGTGTCCGATGGCGAGCTGGGTGTGCTGGCCGGCCACACACGTAAAGCGCGGCCCGCCACTATCGCCGCCCCTAGTGCTGTGCTCTCCATCATTAACGGCCGAATCTATGTATAAAAATTAAAGAATAAGCTTAGGCTTTTATGAGATTTATCAGGTTTCTTTTTTCTTCATTTAAAACATAGCTAAGCTATTCTGGTTAGCTGTACAATTTGTTATTTTTTAATTACGTTACATTAGTCGTTCGTATTTTTTATGCATACCTACACATGTATTATTTCAGTTTCCATTTATTATATACTAGCGGTCCGCCCCGGCTTCGCCCGTGGTACATATGAAAAATAGATGTTGGCCGATTCTCAGACTTACCCGATATGCACAGAAAATTTCATGAGAATCGGTCCAGCCGTTTCGGAGGAGTATGGCAACGAAAACTGTGACACGAGAATTTTATATATTAGATGTATTTCTACAAAGTTTGGGTTTGCTTGGAAGAAATCATGAGCGTTAAAGACCAAACAAAATGTCAATAGTGCTTAACAACTAGAGTAAGTATTCATTTATATAATTTACCACTGGAATGCCAAGCGTGTCAGCTTGCATCTGCATAAGCGTGGAGTTTTGTGCCATGCCCCCGTCAGCGAGGAGCTTCCGTAGCGGTGCGCAATCCGTGGCCATGGACATAGCGACCGCGCGGGTCTGTTGGCACACCGCTTCCAGTGAGGCGCGAATTATATGCTCAGTACGCGTTGTACTGCTTATACCACACATTATACTGGAATACACAAAATAATACCAGAATGGTCAAAATACAGAATGTATTTTTTGCTAATAAGGCAAATGTCAAATGCGCGGGACCAAGTGACTTTAGTAAGTACGTTTTTTTATTTATTACAATTATTATTGTGAATTACTAGCATGTTTATTTATTTATTGCTTTAATAAAATTAAATTGAATAGTTATTTAAATCCAAGTATAATAATTACAATGGATTATTTTTTATCTACCCTCTCGCGTCCTTCCTCCAATGTGGCGAGTATAGACCATTAAATGCTGGCACGAAACATACACTTCCTTCTTCATTATCAGCTACTTGAGTAGCGAGGACTTCCGTGTCCAATATATCATTTATTATTCCCATGCCCTTCTGTAACCATTGCAGTGTGTCACCTGAAATAATTAAATTAAAAATATGTGATATGTATGCGTAAGAAGTTCTTAGTAAAATACGATAAACACTTCCTACCTTACTTCCTACACAGTATTTTATTTCGGTAGACTAAAAAAATTCTGTGAATATTTAGTAACTAGCGACCCGCCCCGGCTTCGCACGGGTGCAATGCTGATACTAAATACACTACAGAAAAACTGTGAACGTTGTATATAAAAACATAGCGGCCCGCTCCGGCTTCGCACGGGTATAAAATATATAGCCGGGCGGCCGGCCGGTACCGCCGCAAATGGTACGTCCCGCAATTTTTAAATCTGTAATATCTTCGAAAATATTCACTTAAATCATACGATGTAAAGGGCCATATAGATCTATATTAAATGAACAATGTATTCAAGGTATTTAATTGGTTAAGGATTAATGCTGTATTGGTTAAAATCGCTTCGAAAATTAGCCATTATTTGTCGTAAAAAGTAAAGGACAAACAAAAGTTATTGTGGGTTATCCATAAGAGATAGACATATACCATCGCGGATTTTTCTGTAGACCTTTTTAATGTGTATAATACTTAGTACATTATTTTGATAAAACTCGAAGGGTTCAGCCTGTGTTTGCAATGTAAGCGGAAAAAATGTAATTTTTTACGACATCACATTAGAAACCTCAAAAATAACAGTACTTCTCCACTATTTAATGGATGTTGTTATACATATAAACCTTCCTCTTGAATCACTCTATCTATTAAAAAAACCGCATCAAAATCCGTTGCGTAGTTTCAAAGATTTAAGGTGAATGTTCCGACCGTCCCTCCATACATTTTTGCACACGACTAAACACTTAACACAGACACTCTTTCTTTAAAACTAATCATTTTATCACTTCTATACAATGAAATGTGTCCGCGATCGACCTTTTTAATCAATAACTTACATTATTTACTTAGAAAAACAACAGTGAAATATCGGCAAAATTCGACACTTTTACAGTAGTGTGCGTGACTTTTGCCAAGCACGACATCTAGCGCGTCGATGTTTAAACATCGCCTTTCGTTTGCTTGGCAAAAGTCACGCACAGGCGATGCGCTAGATGTCGTGCGCATGAATCGCGTTCGTTATCTTATAATTCATGCGCCCAGAAACAAACATACCTAATTCAGTTACAATCCTTTTTTTGTTACGTAATTTATTGTTTAAATTTATTCTAATACGATATTTTTTATTCGTCGGCCAGTTCTACCAGGTATAAAAAGATAAAATTGAAATATAACAGCTCGTTCTGAATCGCGCAAGCGAAATTTTTTCCATACAAAACACATATACAACTTTTCGACATCTTTTATTAGGGCTTCAACGGCCGGCCAGTCGAGTAGGTAGGCTTGTTTATCGTTGGAGGTATTCCACCTTCCTCTCTCCACAATGGTAACACCGACGTGATTTGAACACGCAATCTCTCCTGACACTACCTAATAGCAAAACCATAATTATGTTTACTATGTTATCGTAAATATGTTTTTCACCTTCCTGGTTATTTTCACATAATAAAATATAATAAAATAATAAATAGTGTTTTAGATTTTTGTTATTGTATCTTGTATACGAATTATTCTTACTTGTTGGTTATGAAATGTTCAAATACCTACTCAAATTTCGACGGACCGAAGGACGATTTTTAAAAACACAAGATTTAATTTACACGTCTTTAATAGGTGCTCTTTACATTCAGAATGAATTAAACTAAAACTAAAACTAATAAACTTATCTCTAAACAAAAATGCAGCGTCTGAAGAAATGCAATATGTATGCATAGGCGATGCAGGGTGGCCATAGTTATGCTGCGTTAACAAATATGACATCGCTCGCATGTACTGCGGGTGGCCCCGATATAACTCCTCCATCCTCAGTTTCAAGAAAATCTGAAGGGTTTTCTTGAATACATATTTTTCTTAATTTAGACTTAATAACTATGACGATTACAATTATAATTACAATTAATACAAAGGTTATAATGTTAATCACTCCAACGGCACTATTCACTGTACTATTAAACTGGTTTTCACTATTTTCACTATTTTCAATTAAATGCCTAAGCATATTTATGTCAGTTAAATTTGCACCCTTCAGGTTAACAGGCTTCCTGTCGGTCTGGGAGTTCATCAAATTTGGTAATATAATTTTTGGTAAACTTGGGTATATAATATCATTTCCATTCGCTTCATATTTCTTTAGTGTTATATCTCCGATTTTCACGTAGCAGCCAATCTCGTCTAACGCCAATAAATAAGTACCACGAAGAAATTTTTGGGTTACCTCATTTTCACAGACCTTAGTAAGTACTGTTTCCACATTTACGTAAAGTATCCATCTATTTGGTAGAACATTGTCGATTTTCACGTCATCTATGGAAATGGGAATCGGCTGACAACTGGAAACATTTGTAGATAGTCGCAGAAGATCGGTTAAACAATCGTCTTTGTATAGTGTTGATGTCAGTATTTCCGGGCATAGGAACCGGTCTTCATCAATTTCTTTGCATGGTTGTGAAAGTGGCATCGTTTTCAACCCCTTCACAAGGATGTATGGGTATTTGGGAAGGATAAGGGAAGTCTGACCTTTTTCTTCGTTAAATATAGGTAAAGGTATTATTTTAAAATATGAGTAAATATCATCAGTAATTAATGGAATAGTCATTACGAATTTTATTTGACTTTGTTTTACATAAGTTTGTACTTCTATTAATTGTTCAATTTTAAGAACATTATCTAAATTTACTGGAAATGGTAACTTAGAGCTAGTTTCAATATTTTTTAATAAAAGTAATAATTCCTTCGTATCTACAACGGATTGGTGTAAAAGTTTAATTTTACTAAAAGCTACAGCAGTTTCAATTTCACTTAATCTAACGTAAATAGACATAAAATTATGTAAGAATGCAGAATATGTATGTATAATTTCATTAGTCCTTTGATGTAAATTTGTGTCGTTTAAAAGCGAATCAATTACATTTAGCTTATCCTGGATTGCAATGAAATTGTTATTAGATATTTCAGCCACATTTAATAACGAACCCACCATCTCAGTAACGATCGTCATCTTATGTATTATAGAGTCTTGTTTAGTCTTTAATTTTTCAATAGTGTTTTCAAATTGTATAGCATCTTCGTTGTCGAGGTTACCGGTAATAATTTTTATAACTGAACCAAGTGGATTTAATAAACCACGTTTAGATCTAGAAGACGGAATTAATTGTTCAAATTTATCAATAGTATAATTCATATGATAATCTGTTTGTAATTCTGTTGTAATAAAATCGGAACCTAACGCTTTTACATCAATACAACTATGAACCTGATTTCTAAATGATAGATAACTATTTATATTAAATTCTAAATCGTCATATATTAACTTTAAATCTAACACCTTAATAACTCTCCATGTGTCATTGCTGACGACTGCATAGCCTTCACGGAGGGGTAGTATTCCGGGGTTCCGTTTAATCTGGTGCAGTTGAAGGCCCTGGTTTTGGATCACATGGATCGTCAGAAGCAGTAACCTGCGGAGGACGCTTAATGTTTTTAATTGGAACTTTAGTCTCACGATTGTGTGTCGTTACTGGCACAACATTTCTATGGATTGGTCCCGTGACTATCGCTTTCTGATACCTAGGCTTATCTTTAGCACGTCTCGTGTTAACTCCTTTAATGTAAACTGAATCTCCTATGTCTATGTTAAAATCATTTTCACCGCCATGCTTCTCCTTAATAACCTGTTTCTTATGAATAATTTTGTCTGTATGATATTTGTATAAGAATTTTGTGCGTTTTTGGTGATCTTTTACAAATTGTTGAGTTAATTGTTTATTAAAATCTACAGCTTCATCTAGAATCAGTATGCCTTCCGTATCAAGATCGCGAGCTGAGTGAACCGTATCTGTATTTTCGCTATTATTGCTAGGCGCAGTCAAGGTGCTGCTTTCCGCGGTTATTGTGATACTATCAGGTGACGGAATCGAATATGGGGACCTCGGGCGATTATTTTTAGTGATAGGCACTGTTCGGTCTGAATCAGACGAAATTGTAATCGGCGTCAGGGGTCGGTCACATTTTCCCGCCTGATCGTTACTAACTTTTACTATTTCATCGGTTAAGTGTTTTTGAAGATTTTGCTCCTTTTCATCTACATTAACTTTCATTGACACGTCGACTATTGCTGCTGGCATACGAACGCTTTCACGAAAAGTCTGAAAATCTAATATAGCGTCACCGTTCTGAATGTTAGTTGGAATTGATACTCTAGTTTCTGATCGAGGCTCTAAGGTGATTTCTAACGAAGGGTTATATATAATCGGTATTTTGGCGTTAAATGTTTCTAAAACTTGGTGCTTCATATCGATTTTTGCATCTAGTTTCTTAAGTAAATCAGATCCGATTAATCCATCATACTTACTGTCTACATTGTATACATAAAATTTGTGGGAAAATGAGCTTCTAAAAGTTTTTAATAATGGAATTACTATAACCTCGTCATGAGTGCTTTGCGCATGGGTACTAACAACTGTAAATTGTTCATACTGTTTATGATCTCTAAAATATTCTTCTGCTTTGGCTGGACTTATAAAGGAACGACTGCTTCCTGTATCTATGAGAAACTTTGCTTTTATTTCGGGAACTATAATATGTGGTAATTTTAAGATGCTGTCACAATAATTTAAATTAATTATTTCACTATCTCGTCGGAGGCCAGTAACGGGAAATTCGTTATTGTCATTAAAATTGCATTCAGTTACTTCCGGATATTTGTATAACTCGTTCGCGGTGTCTTCGTTATAATCTAAAGTTGAGTTACCGTAATTTTCATAATTTGGTTCATCGCAGTAGTATAGATTATGAGTTACATTTTGCCTCATAGGTGCCGTACGCATTGATACATCGCTATTTAAGCCGGGGTTTGGTGCCTCGGCATGTTGTATGCCAAATTTAAAACGAGGTTGGTCTGTTTGTTGATAACCGGAATTTTGAAAAGGTCGCAATTGGTGGTTATTATTAGATTGTGTGCCAAATTTATAACCTTGGGTTTGTGGTGTTTGCCTTAACTGTTGAATAAAATTTGGTCGAGGTTGTTGCATCAAATTTGGTCGAGGTTGTTGAGCGAAATTCGGTCTATAACCAATTGGCTGTTGAGGACTGCCGTATTTAAAGTTTTGATTTAAAGGCATCGTACTAAAATTAGGTTTTAATGAATTTTGGAAAGTGTTTTGAGTTATAGGTTTTGGCTTACTAATCTTGGCGTTATATTGTTGTATAAAATTTACTTCTTCCGTAACTACGCTAAGTGCATTTTCTAAGTTTTTACAACCCCTTAATCTAACAATCCGGATCATGTCCTCCGGGAGGTTGTACAGAAAAACATTTAACGCAGTATTATTGTATATGATCATTTTCGCGGCTTTGATTCCTTCATCCGTGAAGCGGTTCACCTTTGAAAATAGGGAACTTTTTACGTTTTGTATTCTGTGGCAAAACTGTATGTAACTTTCACCTTGTTTTATTTTTAACCCTTCTAACTCTAATGCTATACACTCTTCCGATCGCGGGTCTCCGAAATGTTGGGTAAGTATTTCTTTCAATTCAGTCCATGAAGTTATATTTTGGTAATCACTAAGCAGTGAAGCTGCCTTACCGATAAGCCTACTTGTTATGGCATGGTATACATATAAGTTTTGTGCGTTATTACTCGCATCTTGGAATGACCTTATAATATATTCACTTTTATTGATAAATAGGTTTAACAGTTTTTCATCCCCATCAAATTTGGGGATGATACATAGTATTTCTCTAGGAATGAGTTTAATCTCTTCCATTTTGCGTAGTTTTATCGATTAAAACACGAAATAATTAAAATAACACTTGAAATCACTAACTTATAACTAACAATTAAAATTAAACACTAAAAATTACGACTTATTACGATAATTGTATTAAACAAAATCAAACAAACGTAATGATTAGGCCGACTATTTTGGGTCGGGGATTTCGTGAAAACAGGGAATGTGAAAAACAGGAGTGAAGAGGTCTACTCACAGTCTGCTCGCTCCCATGTCCTTCACTTATGATCCTGAATGCTCGTCCTTGCAGTCTCAGTACGCGTTTCACTGCGGCGATTCAGTTTTACGCGTACGCGTCGCGGGAGTTATTTTTTTAGTTCGAGGATACTCGTCTGTACCGCACTATCACAGGTCCTTATGGCTTTACTGATAGCTCGGCAGCAGGATATTGTCGAGTATAGGGCATCCAATCCCGCAGCATTTTTGTGATCTCGGTATTTGCGGGATTGATATTTCTCAATCCCGCGGGATCTCGGTATTGGCGGGATCCCGCAAGTGTGTATGTGGTACATTAAATTGTATATTAGTAAATATAGTGTAAGGATTGAAGGATACAAAAGAAATAAAAATCAACATAGCTTTATTAGTTTTAATTATCAAATCAAGCAAGAAGTACGATTATAATGACATATTATTTTTTTGGAAATGTTTTCGTAAGATACATAATGTATCTAATGTATCATCTGCCAGGCTGCTGCGAATATGTGAAGCTAAATATCCGGCAGCTGAAAAAGCCCTCTCGGCTTCTACACTAGTGGGCGGAATGCATTTAAGTGCATTGTATGACAAAGATAAATATTTGCCTAGTGTACCTCCAGATTCATACAAAGTCATCTCT
>CAJQZM010039413.1:19648-46303 GCA_907164665.1 Colias nastes
AGTTTTGACCTCATATTGGTTAATAGCTACCCCAAAAACCATGAAAAAGACACCCATGACGAAAACATGTAAAATTTTCGTCGGCGCCATCTTGGATTTTAGTTTTGACCTCATATTGGTTAATAGCTACCCCGAAAACCATGAAAACGACACCCATGACGAAAAGATGTCAAATTTTCGTCGGCGCCATCTTGGAATTTAGTTTTGACCTCATATTGGTTAATAGTTACCCCAAAAACCATGAAAATGACACCCATGACGAAAAGATGTAAAATATTCGTCGGCGCCATCTTGGATTTTAGTTTTGACCTCATATGACTAATAGCTTTCCCAAAAACCACCCACATTCGCAAATGTTTTTGCTCCTTAGGAAAAGTTCAGATTTCCTAGGTAATGTGACGAATCTAATTTATTTAATTCGGACCGTATCTCGGAATAACATACATACATATTTTCTAAGAATTGTATACAATGCCGGATTTAATACATTACCGGTAACATAATATGTATGATAATTCTTAAAAAAGTATTTTAAACATTTCTTAAAAAGCTTAGATATTGCATACAATTCCTAGAGGTTTTGTAAAACACACACTTTTTTTAAAGTTAGTTACTAACTAACATACTTATCAGAATAATTGTACCTACTAATAAAAGTACAAAAATGAATTTTTAAAATTCGTAATAAATTAAAAATAATATCAAGTATGAAGATGGTGTATAAAATGGAATGCGCTATGTTTACGTGAGCGTGATGTTCCCGCGAACCACGTGGCGACGTTAGATACCTAAATTTGAGTAACGCAGATTTGTGACAGCGTCCTTAATCACAGTTAAGTTGTGTTCCATTAAAAAGTTGATTAGCTTCTCTCCGTTTTGACTTCTCTTTCCTTGTCCATACTTTCCAAGAACATGTTCTTCGCTGTTTTGCCTTCCACCCACCTGAGCGTTGAAATCTCCCATTAAGATTATGTGTTTGTCAGAGTTGGTTTTTACTGCTAGTGAAATTTCCTCGTAAAAGGCATCTATTGCTGATTTTTCCGCTTGTTCTGTAGGTGCGTATGCTTGCATTATTGCCCATTGCTTCTTGTATCCTGGGAATTTGATGATCAGCAATGCCAGCCTTTCGGAGATACCATTAAGTTCTTGTATATATTGTTTTAGAGATTTCTTGATTATGAAGCCCACTCCTCTTTGGCCTGGCGTTTCTCCCTTTTGAAATAGGATGTAATCTTTATGCTCTTCAATTTTTTCGCCTAGTCTCCTCATTTCGCTTATACCTAATATGTCTAGTCTTATGTCTTCTAGTGCTTTTTCCAGCTCCATCAAGCTTTCCTGTGTCCTGAGGGTTCTCACATTTAGGGTTGCTACATTGAATACTTCGCATCTTTTGGTTTGTCGGGCTGGTGACACTACAGGTCCATTTCGGATTGTATTCTGTTGTGTTTGTGTCTTTAAGTTGTATAATAATATGCTGTTGTTTCTATTTGTATTTGGAGGGTTTTGGTCTGCTTCTCCCACGGTGACCGGCCGGATTGGGATGCGATTTTTGTTTGTTTGTTTTGACATGTTTGTGCATTTTGACATATTTTGGTTCCGGTTGCCTATGCCCATCATTAGTTTTTTGGAGTTTCTGCAGGTGAAGCTGTTCTTCCATTCTTAATGTATTTGAGTATGCTAGGTTTTATCATTTCCTTTGCTGAGCTTCCCGCTTGTGATAATACTGGTTCACTTTCCAGGGTCACTTTTTTCTGCATTGGTGTGTTTGGGGAGGCTGACTCACCTCGCTTTCTTTTTTCTCTGTTTTTGTCTGAAGGTTTCTTCACTACCAGTTTATCATAGTTAATGTAGGCAATATTTCCTTTCTGTTTCTCTTCCTTTACTTGTTCCTTCAGTTGCTTCCTTATTTCTAGTACCTCCTTAGGAAAGTCCTCATTTACATAAATTCCTGGCGGGAGTTTCGACTTATTCTTAAGTATTGTATGTTTCTTCCAAATAGTTGTGACTGTAGCAACGACCGGGCGGTTTTTGTTCTTAGTCTTTTGGCCTATTCTATATATATTACTTATCTCTTGGCTGTCCATAGGTATTCCAGTTTCGATTATAATTTCCTTTAAGTAATCTACTAACTCGTTTTCTGTTTTGCCTGATTCGTCTATTCCATAGAATACTAGATTGTTCTTCCTCTTATCTTTTTCAAGCGAGTTAATTTTTTGTTCCATAGTTGCTACTTTAATTTTCAGGACTTCGTTCTCTTCTGTTAGGGATTTAAATTTTATATCTATCCCTTCCATGACGCTTTTCGTCACTGCTGTTGTTATTTCTAAAGTTTGTTGTTTCATCTTTTCCTCCATTTTCAATAATAATAGTTCTATGTTTGCATCCATTTTTGAGGTAATTTTAATTCTTGATGTGGCAACACTACTTTTGGTAGCTTTTGGAATTTGTTACTGGCAACTCCACAAATGACGGTGACGTTTGACAGTTTGATGACAGATGGTCTCTTGTCTATGATATGATCGTGATTCTCACTTTTTAGGTTGTGTTGTCAAATGAAATTTGATATTTTCTTGCCCAAACTTGTAACTTTGCACTGTTTTCACTTGCGGATATTGCTTATTTGTGTTTCTGTGATACTTTTGTGACTCGGCTCAACTGTTCGATCACTCTTTACCACTGGTTTAAATGTTTAATTACGGAGCTTCGTGACGCACTTGTTTACAGTATGACCACCGGAACCGGAAACCAAAATATTAACTCTCTAATTTTTAAATATTAACTCTCTTTAACTATAAACTCTAGACAAACAGATACACCTGGCAAATCTCCCACATAAATTATTACGTACACATCTCCGTGGCTATTCTCTGCCAGATAGTGACCATTAGGATCAAATCCCGACCCTTGGTTACTTACGACGTCATCTTGATGCGGCCATTCCTCTTTTGTAATGTCCAAACCTCAGAACATTTCCGCTATAAAGTAGCTAAATAAAGTATGTAAAAGCACACATTAAAAGTGATATGAAAATAACGTACCTTTGAATTAGGTTACTAAACTAACACTTAAATAATAAAGCTCTATTTTTGTTATTACTCATATCAGTTATTTGACATTTTCAGAAACAATAAAAACTACAACAATAATATTGTTGTAATTTATATTGTTTTTATTGTTGTAATTTTTATTTAATGTAATAAATAGTTAAGTAGCATATATTATATGCTACTTAACTATTTATTAAGGAATCTACGCTTGAAATAAGCCAAATTAATTTCATCATTACCGGTTCGTAGCACATACCTCGCTACGTGCTACGCGTGAATGTGTAAACCAAGTATTATATTATGTTCCTACGCATTATAATAAAACTAGATTTCCGCCCGTGGCTTCGCCCGCGTTTTTAAAGAAAAACTCGCATAGTTCCCGTTCCCGTGGGATTTCCTGGATAAAACCCATCCTATGTGTTAATACAATTTACCCTCTATATGTGTGCTAAATTTCATTGTAATCGGTTCAGTAGTATTTGCGTGAAAGAGTAACAAACACACACACATCTTCACAAACTTTCGTATTTATAATATTAAAGTAGGATAGTTATCTATATTTCTTACTCTAACTGATTTATAAACGCACATCCCTAACTACTAGACCGATCGGAATGAAATTTGTCGTGCAGAAAGCCATAATACAATATACGAATGCGTTAGGAAAGGATTTTGATAAATTCTACCCCCAAGGAATTAAAAAAATGATGAAAGTTTGTCTATATCTCATAATAATACACAATACTACGCAATTGAAAGCTCCACGTAAGATCTAACAGCACGTACCTTATTGTTATGTTTACGGCCGACTTCAACTTTATTGCTATTATTCCGTCCAATACTCTGTTTTATTGTAAGTGATCCTTGGGTTATGTTCTGTATGTATAGAGATACATATTGACAAGATATGAGAAATAAGGATGAACTTTCATTTGACCCCCCACCTACATTAAATAAAACTATATAGAGGCCTTTTTCAATAAAGCTAGAAAGATATATTAAAATTTATATTAAAAAGCATCTTTATTGGTTTATTTTATTTAATATCATTTTATAAGTTTTACTCTAAGAGTAAAAATGAAATAAGCGGAGCCCAAAAAACTTCCTCAGATCTGATTCAGAAGGATTCAGACGTTAAGAGGCAAACAAATTGTTCTCTACTAATAGGTACTTTCCTAGATACTCTACAATCTACATAATATTATACATGCGGATTAAGATATTCATAGGATTATGATTGATAATATAATACTATAATAACATTTTAGTTAATGTGTCGGTATTGACTAAGCTGACAAACTTCAATATCTACAAAAGCAGATTAAAGTAGCTCTAACCTTCGATATTATTTTCCTTTAGATTTTATATTTATCTTATTAAGGTGATGATTGGCTGAAGGCGATGTCTTAATTTTGTAAGTAGGTCGTTTCGTCTGATACTCAGAATTACTAATTTATTTTTTGGTACAAAAACGTCGTAAAAATTTTGATATGTGTTACATATTATATTTTTCTTTGATCAAAGACAACAAAGAAAAATGCATAATAGCTACTGTTCTAAAACCGGACAACAATAGCTCTGCCTGCCTAAAGATGAACCAACGAAACAAACTTGCATCTCATGCATGCATCAATATACATTTCCCCATCGAGGTGTGAAATGAATATGATAATGATCCAGCAATAGCCACTCTATATGCCATAGCTTGTCAATCCCCTGGGAGTTCATCCCACGACAATGTGACACGACGTGAAGATTACTCAGGCATGTAGTCTGAAGTATATTGTGAGGGAAAAACGTCTCAAATGGTGGATCTACAATAGGCGGCTTCCCGAAACCCCGAAATTTTGTGGGTCATTTGTAACAGGATGGCGGTTCTACAGTGGTCCTTAGTACGCAATGACAAAAAGAAAAATGATGGTCAGAACGCTGATACCGGATACCTTAAGATACTGTAATATAAAATATTACAGTATCTTAAGATAAAATATTATAGTATCTTCACCGTGTGTGACGCGCTTTATGGGCAGCACATTATCTTTTAACATCTTTCGAGTTTGTTCAAGTGATTTCCAATACCCGAAAAACATTCTACGACTTTCTTTGCTCGTTAAGTTTGTTTCATGGATAGAGTAGATTGATACTTTGAAAATATAAACACCTGTGATTGTTAATTCATTAAAACTTATTTAAAATGATACCTACCAAAGTTAAAATATAATTCATAGCTAGAAAAAAATATTAATGTTTGGTGCACATTGATGTTTCCATTTGCAAATGGCAATAAAACACATTACATTATATTATGTATGCCTCATTTCTATTATTCTCCAGTTATTTACATTTATACTGTATACAAATAAATTATCTCTTCTGAACTGGAATTTGAACATAATTTCCGCATTCTACGGAAATTTGAAAGCAAATGAAGTATTTAACGACGATCCAAAGAAAGTTCGCTAAATTCAATGTGATGTTGTACGTGTTGTGATTATTTAGAAGGCAAATAAAATTATATATTTGTATTTCAATAAATCATGAGCTGCTGTTATAAATAAATTAACACAGAGCGTTGACAGCGGACCAGCTGTCTCAATAAGATAAAACAAACTAAAAACTGTCTGAAAATCAATCGACTTAGTTGATAAATAATTCAAAGTCAAAGAAGACATTTCTAATACAGAACATTCTAAATAATTATAATATTTAAGATTTCGGATTTTTTATCAATAGCAAAATGGGGCCATTATTAGTACTTTAGAATCCCGAGAGGATTATAACATTTCTATTCCTTTTCTTGAAATAAATGGATTTAAATTTAATTCTGTCTTGGTTTAGATTATCTAAATGGCAATGGCTGGCCTGGGATTTATTATGATTGATATAAATTTTTAATCATTAAAATAAAATAATTATACCTAGTTCGTTTAAGTAGTTCTCTGTAACTTTGACATTCAATTATATAATATATTTCATTATTTAACATAAACAAAGAAGTGTTCACTTTAAAATAAAGTAAAAAAAAAAAATTGGTTGTCTGTAAAGTCGGTTTACTGACGATAGTTGTACGTGGCAACGTCCAATTGTGCTTCTTTGTCGCTCGTTCCGCGCTCTCGCTTGCACTTCAAGCCTTACATGGAACGCCTCAGAGCGAGTCGCCGCATGAGTCATGTTTTTTCGTGCGTGCAGCCGGCTCTATCGAATTATAAGACGTTGTCACGTCAAAAACAATTTTTACATGTGCTTTAGTTGGCTTTATTACTGACAGTTTCAAATGAAGTATCTCTTACAAAACCTTTGCTAGTATGTTCATATTTTATTTACTTTCTTCAACACACTTACGCGCCTGTTTCTAACTCGAACAAAATAAAAGAATAGAATACGCATGTTTACTTAAAGAACACACTCATATCACTACTTTCTTTGTGGTGCGTAATGTATGTTGTCAAATTGGCAATTTGTTCTGAATCTAGAAAGATCTTATTCATGAAAGTGCTTTTCGTGTGTTCTGTATGAGTGGGCGAGTAAGGGTTCTTAATATGCATATGTTTAACATAATATTTGTCTAATATCGGGTTTGATATATGTTCCACTTATTTTTGAAATATAGGAACATAAAAGAAAAATGATAAAATCGAAGACCAACTTACATTCTTCACTTTCACTTTGTATTCAATATCACTGTTTTATTTGAAGAGCTAACATATTATAGACTAAGAAGTAGCAGACTAGAATAAAAAATAACTTCAACTACGTACGTGGAATTTTCAGTCTCATTGTACATTCTTTGACAGTCATTATAATATGTTATACGATCTTACCACATCCATAATAGGTATTGCATGATTGAATATCTTGATTCGGAGAAATGTTTACTATTATCTATAAGTATACTCTTTATGTAGCAATGACTTACATAATATAACGTACAAAAATACGAACGAATAAATATTTTGTGTACTGGTTCTCTGGATCAAGATTTGTTAGAATAAGGTTCAATTTCGAGCATTAAACGATCCCCATATTAGTTATTTATGCGAAGTTAGTGTCTAATAATAATGTAAGGAAAATAACAAAACGACATACATCCCCAGTGACGGTAATGCTATGATTACTTATTTCATTGTTAACTTTATTGTCTCACAGTTAATTTACGTTCGTTTACGCCTTTTTTTACGGGAACACAAGCCGCCTAAAGGTCGCAAAACTTCATCCATTACTGGTCCTGAACAAGATATCTTTTGTTGTTCTTGTAAAAGGAGTAATGTACTCTGCTTGGTTGCGTTCTCTGCGTCATTGACTGCGGCCTACATGTATTTTGCTTTCTTTTTACAACTAATAAAATATATACCACGTTCGTAGATTCGTTAGGTCTTAATAAAAAGGCTAGTTTTATTAGTACTTATATAATTTTGGTACAAACTATTTTTATTAATATTTTACAATCTTTACATTTCTCAAAGATCTCAATAACCCAGTTTGAAAACCGATACATAAGATAAGCCGAAATAAAATAAGAAATATGTCCGTATCAAGACCCAATTAACTAAAATTTAAGTTTTATTCATTCAAAAACTACAAGTAAGTAACATTCATTGTATCGAATTATATTCGCAACTATTCACTGTTGTGACACATTTATCTGAACCGAGGAAATATAAAGTTTTCGCTACATAGCATTTAAACAACATGCAGACGGCGGAAGGCGACGACATCCTAGACGGGCTCACTCTTTCGGCAATCTGTGTATTTAATGTAGAGTAGTAAAATTAATTATGAGAAGATTTGATACTAAAATGTCCAGAACGATTTTAAGCAAAGCTAATGAATAGACAATTAAATTCGTAGAAAGAAGAGTTATTTATGCCTTGTGTCTCGGTTACTTTAGTTAAATTTGGTCACATCCATTTTGGTTTTGAAAATGTATAGTCATTCGGAATATACTATGAATAGTATAAGTATACCTAACCATTTTATAACATTCGAATTAACCCAAAAGCTTTACGTTTTTAAACCCCCGATCAAACAAAGAAGCATTTATGTATTCTACCCAAATTTCAAAATGTCAAACATTTAATTACAAAAAACAAAAGAATGTTCCAATGAGAATGCACGACATATTTCCCGCCGAAAGTTGACAGTTTGCGCCGTCTCTCTCGCTCTTAGCGGGTAAGCTTCATTCAGTTGTTTTCTGAATTTCAGTGTCATGGACGTACGGCACGGTGCAGATTCGAGCGCGGAAAGTATCGGCCTTTTTATTAGTCATTGAAGTTTGATTTACGGCGTAAAAAGTGGTCTAAAATATATTTGTATTTTATGAATATGAATATGTGTATTGAAATAGTTTAGTAAATGATAAGAACGTTTTGTGAAGTCTCAATATGAATAATTAATAGCGAAGTTTTCATGAAAAATCGTTCTAGTTGAAGCTGTTTTAGTGAATTAAAAAATGACAAGTGAGTGTGTGTGAGCAATAATGAATGCGACGGAAATATTGGATTTGTTCAATTCGAGTGTGAACCTGAGTGGGACCCTTCCCTTTGGGTCAGAGCTGGATATACTGTTCCAACCGGAGAGTGTGCTCATAGCGCTATATGTGCCCATTATTTTGGTGTCTTTGGTGTCTAATATACTCCTTATTGTGGTAGCTGTTAAGTGCAATTATACTAAGAAGTAAGTATGAGATTTTGTTTGGATTGTTTTTAAAATGATTTAGTATATACAATGTATCAAAAGTTATCTCTATCTCATATAGATTTAATAACACCGAAAGGTTGCCAATAAATCCACAACATAAAATTCGATAGTAGCTTTTTAAAACATTATGCTTACTAAAATTTATTATTATTAGGAGATGAACTTCTAATCTACACAGATATGGAATTTAAAATCGGAAGTAGAGTCGTAGGGCTAAAAAGCAAATTTTGTCAATTAGAGTGTTTCTCTACATTTTACCTTTTAGTCATCGACGCATATCTATGAGTGGAAAAATATATCAAACCACAAGCTCCATAAATCTTAAACAATTAAGTACTGAACTTCAATATTAAACAGATAAATTGGTCAATACCGGTAGCTGTAGTCTTGTCAACCAATATAGTTCACGTTTTTTTAAGGAGCCTTCGTGAAATCTCGTTAAGAGTGTAAAAGAAAGCTTTTATTTCACTTTAAGCACACATATCGATAACATGAAACTCATTAGCAATTTGATGTGTTATAAAAATTCGCAATCATCACAATATTGGAAAGTTTTGAAAGAAAGAAAGAAAGAAAAAACGTTTATTTTAAAAACGTTTATTTTATAAGTACATAAAAATAAAATGAATTGGAGAGAAAGAATAACAATTTCAAACACATGTTTACAAAACAGTATCGTCGTCAAAAAGTATGAAGCTTTAAGCTGTCACATGCAATGGAGTGGAACAGCAAACTGGATACATGGTTGTAATTCTCCTAACTTCGGCTCGAATGCAGCAATTCTATTGCTAAAGTTTTTATTTCTTATTGCTGTACGTATATGACCGAGGCATTTGATCGACGTGTGTCTAGAAATTGTAATTAAAGGAAATTCGAAAGAGTAATTTTGTCATATACGGTAATACGGTACGGATAATAAGACATATTTATTAAGTTAGTCCTTTAGTTAAATTGACAAATTATGTTTGAAAATGTACGTTGAAATGTTGAAAATAAGCTCTCAGTGAAGTTATCAACAAGTAGTGAAACTAATTCCTAAGCGTTGTAAGAATTGTGACTAATCTGTTTGTGTTTTTAATTTTAACTTTGAAATAGAGGTCCAATACCAATCTGATATTTGTTCTAAAATACATTGCTTAGAGATTTATTTATTTGCTAAAACATAAAAAGGGACAATTTGTGACAATGGCTGACATTAAAATATGACGTAAATAATAGAATACAAACCTTATCACAATCCTTTTGTGTCAACGTAGCCTGTGAAGATAAGCAGCCTGTATATTAAATGCTTTTGCGTTAATACATTTTGGTTTTGAAGTATTTAAAGATCACGGATTAAATTATTCTAACTGTAGGGCTTTCATAATTTTATTCGATTAAATGATTGCTACTATTGCTGATTCGGAACTAACTATGCTACGCAATATCGTTCACGGACCAGCTTGCGGGCAATTTCAAGTATTTCTATGTCTCATTGTATTATTCCGATATAACTGTTATTTACTATTGTAAAGTTTTATCCAAATCCATCTAGTAGTTTTTTCAAACATCCATCGATACAAACCAATTTTCGCATTAAATTAGAAGGATAAAACATTCATCCACCTAATTGATAATGATTTGTTAGCATTATATTAATGTTGTTTTAGTTGTTGGTATAATCGTCGACCCTAAATGCAAGTTTTAAAGCAATTCCATTAATGACCCCACCGCAGACCCTGAGCCTCAACTAACAAGAACAGTTACAGGCAATCGTTGTACAATTAAATGTTTATAAAGTGATGATCACAAGGTCTCTGCCAAGGAAGGTCAAGGAAGATTGTAATTAAATTAATAAGATAATATTATAGTCATTCAGTTGGGCACAAAAAAAACCTTAATTGTATGACTTTATTGTATTATTTTATATGCACAGTTTTAAGAAAATGTTGTCAATGAATAAACGTAGTAATTGCTCTATAATGCAAATTTAAATTGCAACTATGCTGTATTAATTACTGATTTTATTTTTAATGAAAAATGTACAATTAGAAAATATGTATAAAAGGAAATACTTACCATATAATTATTTGTATTTAATTACGTATGGAATTAATTTGAACTTTCTCCTCAAATTAACGGAAGGGTTTACCTTTTAATTAATGGTGATTTGAAACTTTTAATTGAAAGAGTTTTTTTCTGAAAGACAATTACTGTGTTTCAGGGACTTGTTATTTGTTGGTGTTGTCATTTGTTTAATTAATTTGATATCCCTGTAACATAGAAGCTTGCACGTGTAGCTTGTTCTTATAATATGTGTGAGTTCGTTATATGTAGTTCCTATCACGTCATTAAGCTTTAATGACACTGAGTGAATTCTGCACAATCTTATCTCAAAATAGGTCATGTTTTTACATCTCTGCAAACAATGAGCCGCCACAAAGAGCACTCCGAAAACATGAAAACCCACGTATTTTCTTTTAGCGTCATCATAAGTAAAGAGTAAATATCACTTGTTAAATGCTCTTTATAATATGTTAACGCGTGAATAAAAATTCAAAATTTATCTATCATTTTATAAACATAATAATATCTTCTCACTCGAAATACTTAAACCTTACTTTTGAACTATAGTACTATCAGGTGAGAGTTTATTTATAGGTGTACAGGATATATATTCAAAGCTTCATTTTAGAAGGAATAGTTGTAATTTTCTGAACAAAAAACTCAATTATTGTTTTACATGATGTATAGATTTACACGATTTCATTAATTAAACATATATTCCAGAAATAGCTGACGAGAATTAGAAGTTTCAAGGATCACTTAACAGTTTGAACCACGTCTCAGATATTATATGGTTGGAATATGGATCAGCTCTTAAGTGTTATGCAAAATAGCCGATCGTGGAGTAGGTTTTGGTGAATCCAATAATATCAGAAAATGGATGGCCTTGTCCAAGCCTGTGTATTTTATAAGAATTAAGTGGAAGTAGGAAAAGAGCATTTTAGGTCAAAATGTAAATGAAAAATTGTTTCAGTGGAGTTGTGAAATGACAAAAGCGTGTTTTTTCCATTTTTACATGTTCTGAGTAAAATTCTTTTATCTTTCATCCTCTAAATAGTCGGAATATTTCAACGGATTGTAGTTAGTAGAAATCAGATATTAATAGAGCAGTTAAATTCGATATTTTATCTCATATTACAAATTAATTATATTTACAAATGAGCAAATTTTAAAGTCTTCTTTCTAATAATAACCTAATTTGAAAATCGTAAATATTGAATGTTTGCTAATTTAAAATAATTTGTTTTATGAAGTTAACACTACGGTATCTATTTGGATTTATTTAATAAAGAACAACTTGATTAATTCATTTTCTTACTTAATATTACAAACTCTTTTATTTACTACTCAAACTTATACCCTCAGGTAGAATTACAACAAAGCAAGTAAAATAATTTTAGTAACATATTAAACAAATGAAGTAAATGAAGAATAAATTAATATAGCCTGTGGAGAGGCGAGTGAGGTCGTTAGTATCAATCCTATCCTATCCTTCCTACTAATATTATAAATGCGAAAGTTTGTGAGGATGTGTGTGTGTGTTTGTTACTCTTTCACGCAAATACTACTGAACCGAATACAATGAAATTTAGCACACATATAGAGGGTAACTTGGATTAACACATAGGATAGGTTTTATCCCGGAAATCTCACGGGAACGGGAACTATGCGGGTTTTCTTTGAAAACGCGGGTGAAGCCGCGGGCGGAAATCTAGTAATACATAATCTTTAAAGGTAAACTTTAGTTCGTGCCTATTGTGGAATTTGATGTTAGAATTAGAGCAGATTAGATGAAATAATTTGATTTCGTATAATTAATTTCATATTGAAACTTTGTTTAATACATTATTGTTGGTATAATTAGCCATTGATTAAACATTTGAAGTAATTGTCCCAAAGAAGTATAGCTATTAATAATCAAGTTTAATTATTGTATTACTTGTTGTTAAAATCATCATATTAAAGAAATTATGAAATATTGTACTGTCTTTTCATGTATGTTTACAAGCTTGCTGCTTGACTAACACAAACAACTTATAATATTGATGAGATTGTACATAAATTCTGAAAGTAATAACAATATTTCAATAACTTCTTGATAAATAAGGCATTGGTTATGTCAGTGACACATATCCAAAAGAAAAAAAAACATTACTAAAAAAGTAATTAGATAGTCTCGCACAAACATGAGCTTTTTTAAGTTTCAACGTTTTATATTACTTTGAAATATTCTATGAAAGTAAGAATTTAGTCTCTTGCGGAAATAATAAATTCAATTTGTGAATAGCGAGGTTGTTCCTATAATGTGATATTCGGAATGTAAGTGCTATTTTTATGAATGAGGTGATTTATAAAATAAAAAGATCGCGATAAGACAGTTTGAATTGTATATTATGTTTTATAAAAACTCAGAATCTATGTATTACGTCAATAAGCTGCAAAAATTATATCCAAGACAAAAGATGACAAAATAATTGATGCCAAAAACGTGAATTTTAAAATAATCTTTATGTTATATTAAAGCCAATATAATCAATCAAATCAAAACAAGACAATACGATACAAATATCAACCATTATCTATTATATCATTGAAAATTCGATACCGAGTTTATAAAAGCTCATGGCAGAGGCGCACAAAGCAGAACCAATAGTGAAATGTTCAAGGCCCTAACATGTCAGTATTACAAATGAATCGTGAAAACAAGAACATGACTAGCGAGATATTATTAGAAATGTTGTGATTCACTTTTTCAATAACACTTAGTGTATTTATGAACGAAACGAAACAATATTTCAGAATTTGTTCCAACAAAATTATTGGGTTTCATCTGATGAGTAATAGTGATAGTGAATTGATACGTTATCTCGAAATTGCAATATATTAATCTGCAAATCTATAATGTGCAATGGAGAGGATATGTACAGTGCAGTATTGTACTTAGCTAATGTGTTCTGGTTTGCAAGCCTGACGTACTACAAGATAATAATATTATATATGTATACGTGTCCACTGTCCACACATAATTATGCTATAATTTATAAAGATGTTATTGGCAATTATAATATGAAGATAATTAATTATTATTTCGAGTATAATTACTAACAATGTTTCTGTATCTTGCGGCGTAATTAGTCAAAATGCCAAAAGAAGATTATTGGGGCGTAATTTATGATATTATTTGCCTTATTGTATTGTATATAACTTCGTATTTATCCAACACCCACAAGTCTAGACTTGTGTTCTTATTGAAATAATATATGATAGCTCTACACCGAAAAAAACTGATCACTCGACGAAAAAACTAAGCTAATTGACTAATTGTTAACACTAATATAATATATCAGTCACTTGCCAGTCATCTATAATAATCATTAATCACCCTTAATACTTTCTCACAAGCCAAAAGTCAAGTCACGTGCGCCCCTGACGGACAAAGCTAAAGGTCACAAATAATTCTGTTTCCTTGTGTTTTTCTTTTGGTTCTACATTAACTTGCTGTTCGTATTTCAATGGAACTCTTGACCCAATTCTTGTTTTTAATGTGCAGTAACTTTATTGAATACTGGCGCTCTCCACTTTAAATTATTCGAATTAAAAACACAGTTTTTGTTCCGACAACAAATTGCGCTTTTTAGCTCTGGAATGATTAAGGTTGTAAATGCTGTAATCGTATTATTACAACGAAATACAAATTGTTTTTGTTTGTTACTTCATAAAAACAAAAAAACAATATTAAAGTGTGACAACAATATTAAATTATACGCAAACTACGAAGTGCTGGAACCTGGAAATTATAACGAATTTTTTTTTGTATAATTTTTAAGAAATAACTAATTTTGTATAAATAATTTATTTGAAACAGTAAATTTTCTATTCATTGTTGAATCAATGAATTAACAAATGTAACTTAATAAATTAAATAAAACTGTATCATGGTCGCAATACTCGGCAAAACACATCACCTGCATTCATAAATTCCTAACAATCTTTTGTAGAGACTACGGCCAATTAACCCACACTATGTTATATTTGTTATCCGCTCCAGACCCATTTATATTCGCACAGCTGACTAAACATCTTAAGATCGCAATCACTACTCATAATTGTTACCCTTATCAATACAATGTTATTAGTACGAGAACTGGATAGAGAGATAGCAGTAGATTTTGGATATCATATTATGTAATCGGGAGTAGGAGATACCTAGTTGAAATAAATATATGGGGCAAATATAAAAGGAATTAATAATTGTAAAAAGTGTAATCGAAATTCAAATAGTATAATAATATATTGATTTTAAAATTGTGTCTGACTTATTACTTTTGTTAACTGGTGGTGTGGTTATAAGGTGGCTTATGCTTTCTTTGGCTTTACATGGCTTACACTTAAAAAAAAAAATAAAGAATAAAAATCATTTATTGAATACTTTAATATAAAACTTTATCCAAATCACAACCAAGCAAGAAACTTAAACATAATCATGCAGATTTATAATAATAGAAAGGTTAAAACACACATTAAGTAAATATTATCACAATCTTTGTATTTTTCTTTCCTAAAATTTATGAGTGAGAGGAAGTTTCATAACAAGTTAAAACGTTACATGAATTGTCGGACAAAAGTTTATGAAACTGAAAGAAAAGTTTAGCATTGAGAAAAGGGTTGTTAAAGAATGAAATTATACGCAAAGAATGAAATTATACGCAAAGTTTCATTCAAATGGCAAAAAATGCTGGTATTAACAAGCAATTCTTAAATCGATTTATGAGTTTGTATATCATAACCAAAGAATACGCAATCAAATTTAAAATTTACGGGCCGTTTTCGAAAAAATAATGTTATAATTATCCTCATCCCTCGCAAGTACATAATATAATATATTGTATGCTATGTTATTGGTTTAGAACACTTTGTATAACTTATAATATTAGTAAATGCTTATTAAAAAGACCAGAAAATGGACGTTTAATATCTCTACAATACAGATTTCGTTTAATTAAATTTTAGGTATTAATTGGACGTAGTCAAAGATATTGTTCATCGGAGTAAATAATTAAGGTGTTGTCAATCAACAATTACTATTTTGTTTGCTGTGGTTGAATGATCAAACCAATTTACTTCATGGATAATGAAAGTAAAATATTTCATTCTAAAACTTCAGAGCGCTGTAAAACCTATTTACTTTATGAAAAAATGTTGTAAATAAAAGTTGTTCTTCGAAATACAATCTACAAAAATGGTCTGATATCATTTCTTCGTAAAATTATAAAAAAAAAGTTTTATTGAAAAATATAAACATCTCTAATTTCTGAACATTTTCGCTTATAACTTTTTTATTTATAGTTCTACGACAAAAAGTTACTGAACCAAAGTTGTAGAAAATTTAATTTGCAACAAATAATGTTAACATTGTTTTATTACCAGATAAATAGTTTAAGAGATATATCGTAAAAACCATTTCAACCGCTATTTTCAAGATGGCGGCCGTGGGACAAGGGTGGCGACCCCACAAACTTGGTGATAGCTTCACACTGACCCCCCCTACACATCAAAAAAAAATTGCGTCCACTAAAAAACGCTACCCCAAATGTAACTTTTCAATGGACTAAAATTTTAAATTAATATTTACATTTGTTTACCTTTTACATACTTGAGGAAGAGAGTTTTTAATATTAATATCACACTGCCCCGGAAATTTCTGAAAGTGTATTTTATGAAGGCGCGGGCGTGAAAATATACGCAAATATACGATGAATATTACAATTTTCAATGACAATATCACCAAACTAAATTGGTCTATTTACTAATAAGTTCAATATACTATAGTCACAATTGCTAAATAAAGAGCAATCAAACAACCCATTTGTTGATTATTGATGTATAGAAAAAAGATTTACTGTTACATAAATTCTTCGCGTGATTAGATACATTCATTTGGTACCAATGTATCTATCTATTTATTTTCATGCAATTATTTGTATTTCTGTATTTTTAATAACATATTCTGTTAATTTTTTTGTTAAAAATTCTTTAACACAATAAATAATTAAAATATTATCAACTGATACATTCTGCGTAGTACCAGAAGCAGAATTAACATTAACGTCTTATACTTTATTACGACCATAAAATAGTTTATAGGCCAGCTATAAACTATCCGCCGAAAACTATATTATTGTCTTTACTATTCCATCAATTGACCTATTTGTTTAATTTAATTAACTTTTTTTCATTGACAGGAAAGGAGCGTTTAATGAAGATTCTTAGTAATAACATAATTGTATTTGTTTGTTTGTCTTTCTTCACGTCGCAACGAAGCTTTTATGATATGATTTTTGTGTCTAGAGATGGGTAGGCAAGAGAGTCAAATTTTTTTCATCGCAGTGAATCAAATCATTTCCATGGTAATTTCTTTTGACTACACGTGTAACTTAGGAGGTTAAAGTAAATGATTTATTTATATTGATATAATCATTACTTTGTTTACTTGGAAAAATAATCAAATAATTTTTCAATAAACTTACGCAATCGAAAGAAGTTTGTCGAAAAACAAAATTAGTTAATTTTTGGCTTGTTACTGTACCTTTTGTGATAAATTACCATTGGGAAGTTGTTACATTTTCGATTGCAAATTATTTTACATCGGCAAACGAATTCGCTTGAATTTCATTGATTTCATTGTTCTGAAAATTTATGCTAAAGGGCTGAAAGTTTTGATTCAATTTATAGGTTTCCGATTAATTGGAAGCAGAACAACCATTATCCTTTTAAAAGGTTTGCGTTAAATAATAAATCTACAAATGTTAAATACGTATCGATTCTTCATTCCACCGCTTCTTTTAAAGTGATATCTACATAATATATACGTTACCATCGAATCCGCGACCTCAAACATCACACAACCATCATCACATTCATATTACCAAACTACTTATTTTCACCTTTCCTAGTTCTTTTCTTTATTCCCATCATCTAAGGCATTCGTGAATGTTCATGGGCAGTGTTGGTCACTTACCATGAAGTGATCCAATTGCTTGTTATCCCGCTCCAAATGATGAATAACCACTTAAAATATATTTCCAATGTGAAACACATAGCGCGCGCGGGCGCATTGTATTCAAAGTCAAATAGTGCTGGATATGAAATATTTTTATTTCACAAACATTCATCAAACAGATGTGAATGGAGATGGACGGTTGCCAGAATTGTTTGAAATGGCGCCAAAAATACAATAGAAAAAACTCGTAGTAAATGTGTTGAAGCCTGTTTGTATTGATTGAACGATTAAATTCAATTGAGACAACAGAATTTCCATAAATAAATATTGTAAATGTTGAACATTGTAGTGTTATAGGATTTCTTCTCATATTCATTGTTCGTGAAAAGGAAACCTTTTATTTATAAATATGTTCTTTATCTTATTTCTGAGAATGTGCTTATTATAACCAAAAATAACGAATCTTTATACTTTACTTTTGTAGATCCAGTTAGAAATAAAAGAATATTTTAAAATAAATAAATAAATAATGTATTCTAACACCTATGCATACCATGTTTACTTGCAAATAATCGATTTATTTATTTATTTAAAATTATTTTCAATAAGAAATAAAAAGGAACGAGGAATATATCCGAATAAATTCGAATGCGATATAAACTTGCATATTTCTTCGACGGAACTGAAAAAATATAAACGCTGAAAATAGACTGAATGCAACCAATTCAATAACACGAATCGAACGAAAACGTTCAAAGATAGAATCTAAAAAGCTAGATTATAGTGGCTGTCTCCTAAGCTGAATTATAATAAAATTATAGAAATTGCACTAATGGCAAAAACTTTAAACAATTTGTAATGTTTTTTTCTTTGAAAGTCTATTCTTTCGTTTTCTATATATTATATCATACATTTTTATAGGGATGAATATAGTTAACAGAAAAACAGATTTTATTTATAGGAGTTCAAACATTGGGAAAATTGGGCAATGTGTCGAGTTTTAATCAAATTAATAGTGAATTGGGATGGGTGAAATAAATTCGAGCTTTCCAATTCATTGTTAGTATACAATGTGATAGAAGAGTAATGAAAAATTATTGAGTGGTCAAAATATTATTTACGTATTTGTAAGTTGTTAAATTGTAGTATTTACGCCAAAGTAGACTATCGTAATAAATACAATACAAAAGGTCTACTCGCCAAGCCGAGCTGAACTTTTGTGTTGTATTGTACGGGGTTGTAGGGCCCGTACAGAGTAAATAAAAGAATTAAGTACAATAATTGCCTTTATTGCCTTAATTCTATATGGTTAATGGTGATGGTCGTGAGTACGCGCGATTGCTGTGGTGATCGAACGCGAACTGGTGAAATATGTATTAAAATGCCGCGTGTCCGCGTAAAACGCTGACAGCGCGCAACGTTTATGTACGAAGATCGTACATGTATATTCTCATATATTATATTATTCGAAATATCGAATGTACTAGAATATGAATCTAAATTTGATTTGTAGCCTTCATATTGTGTCAGTTTCAAGATATTTTATTACCGAATATTTATAACTTTTACTGTGCGTCCTATCCATTATTAGACTACAGCTGTAACAACTGAGAAAATAGAAATACTGAATCTACAAACCCAATACTGCTGACAGCGAAGTTTTGAAACAGCGGCCGATCGTTTGTTTCTATGAGTTGTCGCTGTATTTCGCTAAAGCAATTTCTGTTAAGCAAAAATACGTGCAATCCAATAAATATTAGCGTGGGTGAAAAGATTTAGCGAGAAATACAAACTGTCTCTGAGTGATAGATCTGTATTATTACTTTACGCGAGTTTTTCAATATGCCTTGAATTTTGTAATAAATTTCGTTCGCAGCTGGATATGTAATGAGTTAAAATAAAATAATTTATGTACATATTACCTTCTATAAGAATCTAGTTAGGTTCACATTTTCGATTCTTTCAATGAATTTAACGTGACACAAATCTACTTTATCAAACTTTGTACTTGCTATTTCGTACTAGCTATTTATGAAGCTGAAAAATTATGGAAATGTTGCAATGGTGTTACGTTTCCGTCAAAGTGTCTGTTAGAATTGAAGTTAATGTAATTTTCCTGCTATTGCCAACTTGTAGCGAGAGAGACGATTTAATTCAGACATTGGCGTGGAGTGGTATAGGAGCGGGTTGATTCTGTTGTTACAAGTTTGGAGCTAGGAAAGTTTTGTGTAGTGTAACTTTCTAGGAATCTTCAGAGACCTAACACGTCATGTAAAGTGAGTCGGGAATCAACGAAGCATCTGCTGATACAGTTTAATATGTGAATAGGTTTTCACACATCAATTGCTCATTATTTTAATGCAGCTGATAAGCATGAAAGCTTAAAATAATATCACGCCATTCATGTATGGTGTTCGTACACCACGTTGCGCGCTGTTATAAAATACTGTATACGGGTTTTACTACCTCATACAATTTTTATAATTTCGTAGCATAAATTGTACCTATTTTGAAACGAAATACAGGGGGACATTAATTATTTTAATCATGGTGAACACCTGTGCCAGCAGCAGGCAAAAGGTTAAAAATATTCCAACCTTTATTTTTATAATTCGTAGCACAAATTGTAGATACCTACGCTTAAACTAAAGACAGGGGACATAATATAAACCTAGCGAATACCTTTGCTAGCAATAGGCCAAAGGTTAAAAATATACTGACCTTAATTTATCGAGTCTGACTTTGGTGTTTATTCAGCTACGTGCTGTGAATTATAAAAAGTAATGTTGACAGACGAAATTAAATCTTTAAGAATTGTAGGCTTCGTCGCTCGTAATTATTATCCTGTTATAAAAGGTCTGCTTTGTGGTCAGAAATTGTTTGAATGACTTGAAAGGACTGTCGCGATATTTATTTGTTTCTAGTTGCTTTATTTTTTAATTAATATTATTGTTACTTTTGATTTAAATATTAATTCCAAATACGATTTTTTATGTAGGATTTTTTATGCGGATTTCGTAATTGGTTTCAATTATTTAAGCGACGCATGATACATTGCAATTATCCGCATATCTGTAATGAATATTAAATCACTTCAACAAAGCTGATTACTGCGTTTCGATACAGTATTTAGTAGTTTAATATAATACATTTGTATTTGATGGAATATTACAAAAACTATTGAAAATGTATTGTTTTCAGTCAAATCATAAATATCCCATATCGGTGTTGACTATATAAATAAATTTAAGACTCATAATTTTTCACAATACAACATAAGTTTGATCGTTAGCAAAGATTAATTTTCAAAGCTCCATGCATAAAGCGGTGGAATACCAATAAAGTCAGTAAATCCTCTCCAATGCAGTTTTAATCCTTCAAAATATTAACTTCTCCACTTTCCAAGCGTAATCAAAACTGCAGTACAGTATTCTAGTGTAAAAGGAAATAGTTGTGAGAGCTTATATTATAAAGAGTTGGCAAGTCTCTTTTGGGCTTATTTCTTGTGATAATATGATTGGCTTATCTCCAGACTGCGCGGAATAATTTACGTACGACCGACTTAACGATGTTTTAAAAGAGATTTTGCGATGTTCAATTTAGTTAGGAATATGGATAAAAAATCTTACATATATTTATAAAAGTTATTTGGGACTAGAGCTCTACATAAAATTTAACGATTACCGAATTCATACTTAAGTTCTGTACATGTAAATACAGTGGGGATTAATGATTATAATATTATGGATACCTTTTTGCTTTAGTATGACAAAACAGAAGCATAGTAAAATTATTTAATTTTTTTATTTGTTTGATAACTTTTAACTATCTCTAATTACGTTTTATTGTAAATTTTACTTTTGTGTAACTAATGTGTATTGAATTGGTTTTTATAATATAATCGATGCGCTACATTTTATAATACTCGTATGTTATTAGGTAATAAATCAGTTTAACTTTAAATTATTTATACATGTACTACTGCGGACGTTTACTCGATAAATGTGACTCTAAAAATATCACGAAAAAATAAGTCTTTTGAAATTTCAGCGCGTTTTAATCAACGCCACTACTCTAATCACTGAAGGCAATATAGCAAAATATGCAGAACTATTTTTAACTCGATCAAACACAAAAAATCGTGGTTTATTTAAAAAATTCGTTTCCATCTATTGCGATGAAATTCAATCACATATTTTTATCATGTTTATTTATTTATCCATATATTTTCAAATTCATTGAATTGATTCAAAATGTTATAATTAATTATTTTCATAATTTAATAATTAGAACTGTAGCTTATCGTATAAACTCGGCTGGGCTTTCAATTGTAAAATTGTAATATACATAATATATCTTTCGACCTTATTCACCAATACTGCAACTATAAGGGCTATCATATAAACTCGGCTGGGCTCTCAATTGTAAAATTGTAATATATATCTTTCGTCCTTATTCACCAATATAATAACTATAAGGGCTCAAGCCTCTAAAGAGTAAAACAATCGTTTCAGCAACTCACAAATTGTCAGAAAACAAAAGAAAGTATCACCACAGTACTTGAGCAAATGCCAATACAAACACTAGCATGGCGGATGTATCACGTTCAGCGCTGATTGATCTCTCCTCAAATAGCCGCTAATTATTTGTTCTTACTGAAATACACAGAAAAACAATGCTTATTTATATTTACGTTTGTGTTTTGTTCTGTCATCTGCTTACAAAGTTATTATATACACTATGTTTTTGTGTATCTGGGCATTGGCCATTGCCGTAAACAATATTTTGAATTAGGATCTTCAAATATCTCCAAACATTATTATCAATAATTTTAGACATATTTTATTATCGGTGAAACGACGTTTAACCTTTGATAAGGATATAATTTATTATCGGTGAAACGACGTTTAACCTTTGATAAGGATATAAAATATGTTACCATAATTCTACGGACAAAATATTTCATAAGGACGACGCTTTAACACGAGCATTTTATAAATATACCTAGACATTAAAATATTCAATCAACTATCAAGTTCTAATTGTTTCGACTGTAGGTCTTTAACTAGGAAAATAATCGTAGATTATACGAGAATAACGAACATCTAAGATTTAGAGACGGAAACGGAAACAAAATATTATCTCATCTGGAATATCTTTGCGTCTATATTAACGCAACAAAAGTTAAAAGTAGCGAATTAATTCACCGCCAATTCTATTATGGACCAAGTTTCACATTGTTATGTTTAACTTCTGAATTTTGGTTTAATTTGACTCGTTTTGAGACTCTGTAGATTACCTGAAGAGCTAAGACAACTATAACAGCCGTGACAATTAAATCCCGGAGTGAGATTTATTTGATGATTTCATTATAGTAATTAAGTTCTGGAAATGTCTCGAATTTACTTTATTTCTTGGAAACCTTTTGAGATATTTGACGACGAGTTCATCTAGAAAGATGGTAGTAATTAGCGACGAGAGCCAATGTTTGCTGACTAAGTTAATAAGCAGACTTTTGGTTTTTTGTTATAGGTACTGGTATGGTTTCGGTTTGATTTTTTTATTATTGTACCTGTTCACTCTTCTCTTGAGGAGATCATGTGTTTCGTTCATATTTTTTGTCTTTGATAAAATCTTTATAGGTGTCAAAGTTAATTACGTTTTTAGAATGATCTATTTACAGAATAAACATGCAACGTCCACTCTCAGCGTCCTCTACTTAATTTTAAATTTACGTTGTAAACTTCAAAAGTACGTATTTTTAACAAATAAATTGTAATCGTCGTCGAATTTCAAACACAAAATGTAATTTAGATATGGTTAACTAAGATCAGATAACTAAGCAATTTATTGTAGAAAATGGTTTGGTGCTACTCCACATTAATCTTTTCTATCCCAAGCCCGTCCAAGTGAGATTTCTAAAAGCCAATTCGTTCCTGTCAACCCCAATTAGAAATTATATAATGGTACTCAGGTGGAAATCGAATTTAGATAAATTTATTTGTTTTTGAAGACATTGTCTGTAACTAATGTAGAGAGAATTTAGGAGGACCGCGACTGAAAAACATTCTAAAGAAAAAATGTAATCTAACAATATTTTATAGTATAAGAAGATTTGTTTGTTTATACCTATTTGCGCGACAATCACGTGATAAAATTAAATATAATACCTATAATAATTGATTATTAACGAAGTGCCTTAATTATATAACACATGGTGCGTTTATGGCCACGAGTTTGGAACGAATAAATTATCAGAAAATGATTTATTTCATTGATGAATTAATTTCATTATGCATTAGGAACTCTGCTGTAGAATTTATCCGTTACGTAAAACATTGTGAATTTATATGTGCAAGCTTGTTTATGTAAACGAAATTTCATGAAGAGAATATGATACAAGTTTTCATCAAGTTCACGTTCCTCAGATTTCCATGAAGATATTTCTTACTAGGCTACATATGAAATTTGAATTGGATGATAAAATTTTCTTGAAAAATGTTTTTATAGCAACATGTAGCATACGAAATATACGGAAAAAGCTTGTATTTTATAAGAGCAGGCAATTGCGCTAGCGGGTCACTTGGGGGTAGGAAATCATACTCGAAACAATGAGGTGCATGTTTCTGCTTTTGAGCCAGTTTTTGGAGGTTCGCTTTTTGAAACTATCCGAGCAAATGTAGATTTAGAATTGGCATATTTTTTGTTAGTCGTAATTTCATTCGAACTGGGTTGCGTGCTTTTTAAACATTTTATCAAGCTTGTGGCAAATGTAAGTTTTAGTAGCGTTTAGCTACTATTATGTATTCTGTGGTTTTAGATATGCTTACTAGATATTTAGGTGAAAATTTTGTTGCAATGTAACATACTAAAAGCGAGATACATCCGTACGTAATTAACTCCTACTGGAATATGGCAAAGCCACAGAATTCAATAAGCTGCAATATTCGTCGTATCAGATAGATTAAGTTTTGTATCTTCTTGAACATGTTTCTAGAAATGAAAAGTAATTGAAATTTAATTTATTCAGAACAGAATGGATTTAATTCTTTAGCATTTATCTATCAATACTCCCTTTAGACTTTTCAATTACTGAAAATGTTCGTTCCTTGCAATGCGAGTTTCAGCGAGTTCAGCTGGATATTTAGCTCTAATACTCGTAGTTTTTATTGTTATGGGAGATACTTTATAGTGCATATGTATTGAAAGAAGGAAACGAAATAATGCCCGATGAAAGATTAGGAATAAAAGTAGATGTATTTATAATATGATTAAATCTGATAAATAAAGTTCTAGCGTCCCTGTATGTAATTAAATTCCTCTGAAATTACCAATCGATTCTTATAAAATTTTGTGTGCAGTGAGGTAGGCGTGTGAATCGGTCAAGATTTTTTGATACAGTTAAATTATAAGAGTAAGGTATACCGACGGTTGCGTTAGATCAGCTAGTTAAAAGATAATATAATTTTGACTAAAACCTTTTAAATTTTTACTTCAAATTATTGTCAATACAAGAATAGCTTTCGTATATAATTACCGAAAAGATTTCAAATTTGTTACTAACAACAAAACTTCACATTACAAGGTCTTAAATTATTATAAGTTTGAAATTGCATTTCTGTCCGTTTGCAAGTTGCAACAACTGGCAGTTCTCTGATTATTACAAATGACTTTGCTTCATAGAACAATATTTTAGCAAGATTTGCGAGTGACTAACTAGAGATTATTTCCTTTGGGTACTAATATTGTGAAAAAGTCTAAGTAAGTTTGTTCAGGGTAATTCCAGGAACTGTTTAATTGAAAAAAAAAAAGTTTTTGTTCGTGTTTTGAAAATCGAAATCGATGTAATATTACGCTACAAACAATAGAAGTCAATGAAAATGCTGCCAATTTTGGAAAAATGTTCCTTCCATATAAGTTACGTGAGTCAGTTGATAATTAAGTAACCATGCAGTAAAGTCTAGAATTTATTTTAAACCTAAGAATCACATTTGAATCATCAACTAATCGAATGCTCTAACTTCTAGGGCATAATCTAATTAATGGTGGCTGTATAAACTAACCACTCCCCTTGAAATGCAACAAGACGCACCTTTTTATTTGTTTTAATTAGTTTAACACAATGCTGCTATAATAGTTTATAATATGTAGTATAAGCTATAATAGTTTATTTTTCAAGAAGTACCTTTGATTGATACGATAATAGGTACTTAATCGATGGATTACAAAAAAATGGTATTAGCATCCCCATCTATTTTTGTGTGTTTCATTTAAACTGTTCGGTGCTTTTGCAATTTTTCCTATAATGTTTTGTATTTCATAAAATAAAATATAACCGACCAAAATGAGAACATCCTCCTTTTTTGAAGTCGGTTACAAATAAATCTTTTCCTGAAAAAGTCTGTAAATTATCGGTTACATTGTCTTGTCTATCACTGAACAAATATAGGTTATTCTTCAGAACGAGACGTTACGTAAAATAATTGGCTAGATATTATGTTTCAGCAGTATGATTGATATTTTTCGGGCTTAACTCCAATCTTCATGGAAGTTTAGCGCCTGAGGCCAGTCGTTAGTCAAGTATTCGTTTTGCGTAGGATGTGAATTATTGAGGGCTTTAGATGTTTTTTTCGGAAGGACCATTTTATTCAACCGCGATCAATACCTACAGATACAAAATTAGCTAAATTAAATTTTAGTCACGCAAATCGTTTTTTAATGTGAGGTGTTTATTGGAATATCTAAATCACTTTAATAATAATGAATTGTAAATTGGTTGATGTTTATTATTTTGTTCGGGTTATAAATATGTTTATAACACAGATCACAGAAACTAAAGGGAGATATGGTTAGGGGGCGGGGCCG
>CAJQZM010039414.1:0-26228 GCA_907164665.1 Colias nastes
TTTTTTTTTTCAATTTTCATTGAACTTCTGACAGAATTCAAAGTTTACAAAAATATAATTCATACCTCTATGGCCCTGTAATTGCTTAATAATATTAATCCAAAACTTTTAAAAGGGTATTTAAGACACAAATGATAAAAAATTATTATATTTCAAAGGCACTTATGCTATATTAAAAACTAAACAAATTACGTCCAATTGGATCGGACAGTTTAAAAACATAACCAAAAACTATTTTCCAATAAAAAATCGCAACGATTACACCGCGCGATAAACGCGCAAGTATAAGCAAGCCTAAACCAGTGTGTAGTGCCAAATAGCTCCAAATGTATTGCCAAATGATCTCGCTAGCAGACTCCAGTGCTGCTTGCGTATTGTTGATTACATTATATTGCAATTTTAATATTGTATCATTCCACCGGTTATTATCGCTTCATATTTATACATTTTTATGGAATATTTTATGGCTAATGACTTGATAGGAATGTCATGACCGCTTATTTCTTAAATTAAAAAAAAAATAGAATTATTTAGGAAAAAGTGGTGGATAGTATAAAAGTTAGTAACCTCTTGAGAATGGCTTGATCCATTTAGCTTTTAATTCAAGTCCAGATTTACTTAGAAACTGACCAGGATTTTAAACTCTATACAATTATAATGAGATGGAAAATACAACAATAACAATAGAGAATAACAGTGATAGAACATAATTTGTTTGATGTTATAAAAAGGGCAAAGTCGGTAAATAAACTTCAATTTATCTTCCATGATGTATAGGTATATCATAACTTTATTTTATAAAGAGATAGAATAGAGCATATTAATTATATATATTACAACAGATCATACCACATATGTATCTTGAACATAAATAACATTAACCCATTCCAATAATTCATTACCCACTTATCTAAACCATATGAGCAGCCATTAAAATATAAAAACTGCCGTTGAACCGAGGCTGGGGCCAAAACGCAAACCTACACCATTTATGAATAGAAAAGTTTTATTGCCAACAATGAAGACATTAATTGTGGTTACATCCACCATCACATTATTCCCTGGCAGTGTGCCCACGGATGAAAAATAAGGTTTCTAGGGGAACAAAACTGTAAGGCCTACATTGCAACCCTCTCAACTTCTTTATTAAGTAGGTGTACTTATGTTGCTCTTAATTCCACTGAAGTGAGGTTTCCTCGCCTTTCATCTTAACAATTTGTTCTTTTAAATATTGCATAATCACTTATTTTGGGCTTTGATAAGCTGTGATAAGATTATACATAAATTACTTTATGACAAAGTTGATTAGGAGGAGCATGTCTTGCTGGTTAAGTATCAATTTTAAAAGCTAGTTTCATAAATAACTATACAAAACATAATTTTGGACTCCAAGCAAATTTGCGACCAGGTGATTGGAAATTATTTCTTCTAGAACTTCTTTCACAATAAATTTTGTATAATGCATGACAAAAAATGTAGGCTAAATACTAATTTCCATTAAATATAAATTTGCTTTAGTGAATTCTTGATTATTGAAGCCTAAGAATTTTATCTCATCTTAAATTTTACATTGCTGTATAGATAAATCCGTTCTCCGAACCCATACATATAGCTTCATCGGTACACCATTTTATAGTAAATAATTCATTTGTGTACATATTACATCAATTTTATTGTTATTTGCAATATAGTGTTATAGAAACAACAACAGTAATAAATTGAGTAAACAATTTGCTAAAACAATCACAGAAATGTCGTTTTCTATGGTCTATTATATTGTTGGTGTTAAATGAATTATTGTAGATATAATATGAGGATGTACTTATACAATTATACAAGGATATTTGTTAGTAGGTATAGTGATAAAATTATACTATCAACTTAAATAACAGTTTAGTTCAAAAACTGTGTGCCGTTTTAATTAAACATGTAGTGTTGAAGCACATGTTCATCAGTTCATGATTATAAATCAACTACAATTATATTTGTGATATTGTGTAAAACAAATTATTTTGGAAAGTGTGGTCTCTAATGAGCCTATTTGTGTATTAAAGATAATGCATGCCTTTTAGTGAGACTTTTTAAAAATATTTTTTGATCTCATTTTTGAATAAAATCTTTTCTAAACCAACATAATTGAATAGGTATACATGAGCTTTGTTTCAAATATGGAAATCCACACTTGTTTCCTAATAGAAAACAAATTGATTAGGTATACAAATATACAATGCCTACTAGGTAGGTATATTATATCCTTGAAATATTCTGACAATTCGAGAATCTAATAAGTAAACAACAAAAAGATAATAGAGCGTTTAACATTTAATGAAATACATACTCGTCTATTTCAACTTTTTAATTTTGTATCTACCTCATTCTTCATCGCGATATTCCTAGCATACGTCACTGTGACGAAAAAACGTTTTTACTGCACATAAAATAGAGTTGATTTCAATACACGTTACTTCCACAATATTGTATGTAGATTGTAGGTATTTGATAAAATTCATAACCTAACCTAAGTATTAAGCGATATTGTATAATATGCACTAATAATAAACGCGTTCGGCGTTCGGTTGTCCACGAAGCCGGTTTGTCTTGCTAGTTACTACAGATAATGCTCGCGTATTTATTTTTACCCATTACGCACGCACAGCTGTCTGAAACTCGCCCGGCCAAGGGACAACGTGATTTTCAACAATTCATTAAAAATCCACCTTTATATAACTCCTCGCCGCCACTAAAACTATAAATTTTGTCGCTAGAACCTCATTCGCTATATTTGGAACAACATTTTCAGCCCCGATAGAGAAATCGACTGCTCTAAAATAATAGCTGTGCCCGATTCGTTCTCATAGAATATAATGTATTTTCAGCGGTTATTAAGTCACTAATTACCTTGTCCTTATCAGGGTCGATGGCGGAGTCACAGGAAATAGTAGATATGGAAATATTCACAAAATCCTGCACTTTGTGGCGAGAGTACACAGGGCGTGCAATCACTTAATTCACAGCCGGCAATGAGTAATACACAAGGGACTAGTCGAACACAAAAGGTAACCAGAAAAAACACAGATTACACTAACTTAAAATCTATGCTTTCCACCAAAAACCTAATTTATACAGAAACGAAAAACGCGCCAACTGTCAAACTAAAAAACTACAAGCACCAACGCGCCGCGCTACTGCGCGGTCCGAGTCCGCTAAACTGACTGCCAAGTCACAAGTGCCAAATGCCGACTGGCAGCGCCGCAGTGTTCGGAACCGTACAATAATTATTGTACAAACACGATAATTTTGTGCCTACGTACGATGTACGATAGCATAGTATTATCGTGCGATAATTTCTATCATGCAAAATTCTCGAATTTATATTATTTCACCCATACAAATATGAAATTTTGACGTGTTTCATATCGAACTTTCATGGGAACAGTGAAATTTTGGGTATTTACCCAATGGGTTTCAGTGTCCTGTTGATTTGACAGCAGTAGTTTAAAAAAGATTAACTGTAGAGAACTTGCATACCTATCAATATTACAATTTATATGATTTATTTATTTATAATTGACTTTATCCTAAAAACACAATAATTTCTATCCAAATATGCTAAATTTACGATAATTTTACGCCCCTGGTACAATAATCGGTTCGCTTCAGGTTGCTAACACTGCAGCGCCGCCTCGCCACCGGCCGCGATACGAGTCTACACGAAACCGTCCGTCCGTCACCACACACTCAACGACAATCGGCACGCTATGGCATACTTTTGTCGCAGTTTACTTTACATTTATATATAATAATAAAACAGCAGCAATTTCCTTATCTCATAATTATTGACAAAATGTTTGACTAACGTCGGCGTTATCTATATCTCAGTGCGACAAAATGAGATAACCGCCCGAACGTGAATTCTGGCGACAAAGTAATACGACCACGTTAAAAAGATCGCAGCAGAATACGCAACTGTCGCAAACCAGCAGCAAGGCAGTCATCTATATTTGTTCGGGATAGACGAACGGCAGACGCGCATGCGTCAATTGGCCGCGGGTACTACGTCAGTGAATGACAAGCTCTGCGCTTGTATTAGCCGATCGATTTTGAAAGAAATGTGATGTCTTGAGCGAAATAGGGCTGTTACTGCTTTTATATTTAGTACCGTAACCGTAAAGTGCACAGCGCATGCGAAAAGCTCGGAAAGACATGAACGTTGGCCTCAAACGAAGGGCGCCATAATGAACTAGTTAACATAATTAATTATTTAACATTGTTTTTAACTCATTATTATATTTATTACGACATTAAAACGTACTACGCTAATATCTTATGTTTGTTGAGATTACAACCTTCTGTATACCTACCTACAGGCGGAGTTATAAAATAATATCATTAAGTAATTATTTATAATCCTATCTCTGAGCTTTGTAAAGTTTGTTTGTTTAAAAACATCTCACAATGGGTATAATAAAATAGGCTACGATTAGAATAAGATACGACCCTCATAGTAAAATGTGCTAAAGGGTCTTAATGAAGATATTATGTAGTAAGGCGGAAGATACCAACGCGACGTCATTAGTTTTAACAGAATTATTGCAAAATAAATAAAATTATCACAGAATACTACCCGATACCTAGTGTGTGTGCAGTACAGTAAGTGGTATAAAATAGGACAAGTAGGTATTTAATAAATGAATGAACTGAAAAACAATGAAATGAACTTTCGCCCTAATTTAATTAATGAATCAGAGGCGCTTTTTGATATTATAACGTAGGTACGAAATTGGTTCATAAATGGCGAAATTATGAGGAGCAGAAATCAATATTTTACGAACTCTAAAAGTTAAAACTACTCTATACCTAACGATGTTAATTATTTACCCAGTACCTTAGCTACCAATTTTTAGTATCATAACAATCAAATAGGCTTTATCGTGATATTATTTATTAAGAATGTGATTTTATTTCAATACATTATGTAATTATAAGTATTTTTCTTATTTTTTGATGAATTTGAAAGTTTTTAATTTTAATTTTCTAGTAGTAAAGTGCAGTTGAATTTTGGCCCTTATTGATTTTAAATATTTTCTTTTTACAAGTACCGATGCAAGTAATTATTTTCTATTAGCTTCATTATTGAAGCTATAGGTAATATTATGATTTTAAGATGCAATTTATAAAGTATGCTGCATCAAAATTTTTTGCTATTAAAAGCCGGCAAAGCAGCTGTAACCAGTGTTACAACTGTTTATGGGCCATAGTGACCACTTATCAAAAGATCGTCCACCTGCCCTTAAAAAAATTCTTGTTAATGATTTTGAGAAACGATTTCAATAATTGTATAACGGATAACCCATTTAAAATATCTTTAAGAGATATGAAAGCTCTAAATTAATTTAACGTCAATTTAACTTTAAAAACATTCCTACTTATTTTAATTATTTAAAGTAATTTTGTAATTTTATATTCAATAAAATGTCCATAGAAACAATCGCCTAATAAATTCCCTTTAACCATTGCAGCATTATCAAAGCAAGCACAATATTTTTATCAACATATAGAAATATTTCCAACGCGTATGACTGTTTGTGTTGGTTAACCGATAATAACTCTTCTTCCATTGAGATAAGGTGCTAAATGTGCTCGAATTGAGCATATAGTTATGCTTGTGGATGGTGTCGCATAATCTATTAATATAATTAAGACAAGCCTTGGCGATTACTGATCAAACACTACTATCTGGGCTTCAGAATGTAGATATTTAGGGCTCCTACGTTGTACTTATTTTATTTTCCTTTTAAAATCTATATATATGGGAGATCACATATTATTTAGTTAGAGTTAATGAAAATTTAATGGGGTATTAACTTTTATGGTCCTTTAAATTTAAATTTATGGCATTCAGTGTTGAAATGGGGTCATTGAATAATTCAGTTTTGGGTGAAATTGGATAAATTTTTAAATGTCCAACAAAATATTAAGCCATATGTTTAATTCAGTGTATTATATATTTTATAGTCTGTTGTAACAGCGCATTTTCCTGACTTTTAGATAAATAATTATTGCGTGTAGCTTGCTAGTCGAATAATGTATATGGGGGTAGCAATTGATTACACACTGTTGGGACTTAAGGCGCTGCCCTGAGTAAGCATTTCATTCCACTCACACACACACGCCGCGCCACAGCTGCAGCCCGACGCCATACGCGCATCATTACGAACGGGCCTCGGCCGGTAGTGTCGGTACACAGGCGTTCACGCACACATGCGTACGTTTTTGGTTTGGGAATAAGAATTTGCGATTTACACGAAATCTATTGATTGGACTAAAAAAATAACACAGTATTTTCTTAGTATGTTGCTTGTAGAATTATTTGCCGAAAAAACAGAATGATTGCATGTAGTTTAGTATGGTTTTTAAGCATCAAAAGATTTTTTTAGAGGTACCTTTGTGATTTTTTTCTATCGAGTAAAATAAGTTGTATTGTGTTTTCAACACACTATCTAGCTAGTTTATCTCCTGAAGAATATCATATATTTATCTGAGATTTTTTACTGCAGTTAATCATATACTTTAAACTTTAAAGCATTATAATTTAGCAGCAAACTCGCGTTTTGCTCTACTAGTCACCTTAATGGTGTAATTAAGAACGTTCCCCTATCACTAACCCAAAAAGAAATGTAATAATTACCTCTATCTACCACGATTCTATAGTATTCGATTAATAAATATTTCAATAAATAATAACTTTCTAATATCTAGCAATTTTGTATTTTAAAAATGGTTTTAAATTTTAATAATATCAAAATTAGGATAAATATTAAATTTAAAAAATATTTTGTGACAGCCCTATAATATGCGGACGAGATAACGAGTTGCGTCAAAGCTTATCATAAATAACAATCAAATTAAGGATACCTGGACTTTACTTGCGTACAATTGTAATTAGTATTTATCACGAGGTAACTTAGATCAATGATCTAAGCGAGGTAATTAATTATTTCAAACACATTTCAAATAACTTTAAAAATAGGTTATATTTGTTTTGGGCGTTTATTTATTTGTTCTATTAGGTATATATTATGTATAGGCTATTTGGCTTATCAGATAAGAGTCGAAAGTAAAATCACGTATTCCAAGTGTTAGATAAATATATTAAGACACAATTATCATTTTCACTGCTTCAAAATTTGTGTTTTACCTAATTAGTACGTCTCGATGAAAAATGTAGGTACAAGTATCCGAGTTTATTTTAGAAACAATGAAACTTCGTATCACATACGAATTATTTTTGTATTTACGCAAGAAATCGAACCCGAAACGTTTAAAATCGTTTATTAGCGCCAACCATCTGGGCCGTAAAGGTCCGTCCGGAATAGCTGTGAATGTGAACGATTACTTCATTGTCTGCTGACGTCACATTTGATTTGTGATTACGGATTTATAACAAAGAATACATTTTAACGTGGAAGTCAATTTTACATTTGTGTAAACGCAGCTTAATGAGCCTTCAATGTATACGCGCCCTAACCATGTTGTGCACAGACTACTTAGATTAGTTATGACATATTATAGGTATCTGTGGGTATTAAGTTTGAAGGAAAGTGGTATATCTTTGAAAAAAATATTCAACGCGTCCTGTTTGATCGTTTGATCCACGAAGTAATACTATTATTATATTATCTGTGTAGTATTTATTATAATATTTCCTTAGATACGGTACTGCTATATAACATTAATACCTACCTATCTAATTGTTATAATATTGTTCATGTAAATCGTTATTAAAATAAAACATAGATATCAAATAATTATCTATCGTACTACGAATACATCCAATAACATTCGTTTAAAAAGCAAAGCTTACCAGAGAGAATGAAGTTTTTCAAATTATCATAAATCAGTACCAGCAACGCCATCTAGCGAGCATTATTGCAAACTCCTCTTATTCCATCTCAAATGAATTTCCCACAAAAAATTGCGATTCATTAAAACCCAGTGTATTTCGTGATAACTATAAGGATAGATTCGGATTGAATTGCAAATTTCACATAAGTATGCAAATTCCTGCAGCCCGCTTGTTACAGAAGTACAAAACTAAATCGACACGGTTTTGATACGAAATATTTTTAAAGATAACACTTTTGTTTTTATACTATTCGTTTTATTATAAGAACAATGTTTACAAAGAAGTCTAAGCTGTACCTATTTTATATTTTGGCTTTTTATCAATACACGGAAATAACGTCTCGTACAAACTTAAAGAAGTAGGTATAGCCCCATGAACAGACTAATGCGTGCTTTCAATAAGATTAATATAAATAATGATGTTGACATCTTTCACGACTCATTTTGGTCTTTCAAGAATAAAATTATCAGAATTATCTCTATGGACACTGTTATTGAATTCCTGTAAAAATGTTATTGAATTCCTATAATTATCTTTGACAATATTGTTTTCACATTGCTCTATATCTGACATTTTTTTTTCTGTGTATAATTTAGATTAAATACTAAATTCAATCCAATTCTCAAGTAATGCTGTATGTACCTATAATTAGTAGCCAATTTAGATTAAGACTTTATGTACGAATACTTATATAATGTTACAAATTGAGCTACTGTTGGTGCATCTATAAATAAATAAATAAATAACAAAGCGACTGCTTTATGATATTGTTAATTCTTAAACATGGTGATGTGATTTAAAATTTATATAGCTCAAATAAACAGTAATTGAATTATATTTGATATTATGAAATGATAAATAAAATATATCAACTACTTATATATCGTTACAAATTACAATCTGATAGAGTAAGATTTAATGCTAGTTAAGTCTATTATAATTGTGTCACAATTTACTACTGTATAGTTAATGGTCTAATATTTTTATACTACTCATTTTTTTGTACCTAACATCATTAGTACATACCTGTAAAAAGGCAATAACTTAAAGCAAGCGTAATATAATTTTCTCGACTTCACTTGCGTATCAGCTGTCGCATATTCCACTTTTTTTTTCTTTCAAGTTTTGTTATCACGAAAAAATGTTTTTATTCTTCTCCATGTTCCAAATTACCTATGAATGATATAATAATAATTCAAATGTTTTTCGACTCATATTCTAAATTCAAATTCAGATTCGAATAGGTACCAAATATTTTCTTACATTAAAATATAAAATGCTATTATTTTTAATTCTGTATTTTCATACGTTTTTAATATTAATCCTATTATAGTAATGTTCTTGGTAACTTAAAAAATTAAAACATACATACATTTATAATTTATATTGTAGTCGCAAGCGTGGCCCTCTAGCCCTTAAATATAGAAATGGATTGGAAATAATTAAGTATTTAATTGTAACACTAAATATTTATATCGTACCTTCACTTTTCTCTATAAATTTCTTATTTATTCTTCTAGGCGAAAAGAAATAACAAAGCTAAACACAACATCAATCTATTTTATGTCCCCGTCCATTTACGCGCAGGTCGACAAATCCGAAAATAGGCGGGAAACAATACAGACTAAACACGCATGTCTAATTTTTTTTTTTCAGCATTGTGTCGAAGGAAACAAAATTAGACGGCATTGGTCCGGATTTATGTTAGTTCTGAATAAACAGAACAATAAATATCGGCAGTTAGAATTTTATATTTAATTGTGGTTACACGTGGTGGCTATAATGGCATTTTGTCATTTCATTCGGTTTTATTGATAAAAATAAATAGTCTAGATAATAATATTTAGTAACAAAATGTAATTGAGGTAAGTGTGTCAAGTGAATTTAGGAAACAAATTAATGTAAATATTAAACATTATAAAAATTCAAAATCAATCGTGAAAAAATTTAATTTAATATTGTTTGATCTTTCTTTTTCAGCTACGCCCGAGTTGAACGCAGATAAATAAAAATACATAATGACGTATACCTACCTATATGTTAATTGATTGAACCAATGTAGGTAGTTTTCTTAAGTTACATATCCAGGAATTATTTATTTGTGTTGATTAGTGTAACCACAGACTAATAATAATATACTACGTATACAACTACGGTGTAACTAACTATGTATAAATCGTATCAAACGAAATGTATTTTTTTTCTCCCTAAGTTAAGATTTCGATTTGCAACAGAATACTTGAATATCGGGTAATATCAAAGGGTCTGGTAAGTATTTAACTAAGATAGTATTCAGTTTTCTTTAAAATTAAATATAATACATATCATATTTAATAAATTGTATCACAGTTCTAACTGTATAACTGTTAACTACCTACCACCGAAAACTGCATTGACATCATAAAAAAATTCTGGTTATGAATTGTCTAGTTATTTTTAATCTTAGCATATCTCTTATCTCCTATCTCCCCAACAAAATACCATTACGTGACATAATGCACACATTTATCGTTATTTGTGAATCAGGGGATTATTCATCATACCATAATTAAGAATACATAGTGCAATTTTTAAGGTATGCGGTTTTAAAATAACTTGATAAGACTTACAAAAACAAGAAAATGAGAAAAAATATTGCTTTTACAAAAGTTTTTATATTTGTAAATCTTCTCTCTTTGTCTTTCAATTTATTTTAATAATTTATTGTAGGTTTTAATGGACCGTACTTAAGCTAGTATGTGTGTGTGTTAAGCTAGTATGTTCTGCAGTATTCTTCGTAATTTTCTTAATAATATTATGTGATGATAATTCAGCAAATTATGTTGTCCGGAAAATAATTATAAATCAATAAATATGCGTTTTTTTTTCTGATCTTGGAAAAAAAGCATTATCGTTATCAGTTATCAGAGCCGTAAAGCCCCTTGTACATGTTCTGCAGTTTTAATTTTTATAACAGGTAAATACTATCATCGCATGATCTTCAAGTGCACAGATACCGAAACGATTCAGGATATATTACATAATGAATGAACAAGTAAATAATAATGGTCTGATTATTGCTGTAATCCCGATAAAGCATTCTGACGCACGCCATTTTTGACGCAATCCTTTAATATTATTGATAAAGATAAATAAAGTATCAGAAATCGTCAGATTAGCTACATTCACTTACGCACGACTTAAGTATTATCGGAACATAACTATTCTATTGATTAATTTTCAGAACAATACAGAGTTTTAAAATAAGCGTGTAGAAGAGATATTTCGGGAAGGTGACCCATGGTGTGCTTCCTCCTGATTATTTTTCTAAATACACAACCTTACGCAATACTTACATATTACGTACTTATTATATTACCTACCTACATAGTATAATTAATATAAAATGCATCATCTAAACCCACATTGAGACCCATTATTCCTTATGCGACACTTCTCTTAAAATTCTCTTAAATTAATTCATCCCCAATTTATTTCACAATAACTTTCCAGCCAAAATTAGACATAGCATTTATCCAACGCGTTTCCAAAATAGAAACCAATCTCTCCATCCTGCATCCCCCTAATTCCGTATACCCTTAAACGGGCAACATCCACATTTAATTATTGTTGATGGTTTTGGGCCGCGATCGTAGCTTACTGCGCTAATTTGCCTCCCTGTCACATAAAAGAACAATTTCTTTTTGTTTTAATTATAAAAAAAACCAGCTATATTGCGTGTGTTTAAAATCTGGAGAATTTATAATTCTGCTCGTGAACTCCATTGAAATTGTCGTAAATACGAGCGTATAGTGAATTGGGGTGAAGTTAAAAAATAGCAATTCACCACCCCCTAGTTGGCTTGCCTCCAACGAGGCTGGCACTGGCCCAGGCTTCCGCCGCTGATGGAAGTAAGAAGTCTAGAGATAGTCTATAGACCTCAATAAATAGGTCATGTCAGGGATAAGTTGGGACTATAGATCAGAATACGAGGACGTCGGCTGGACCTTGACGCTGGACAAAATACTACAGATAATGGAAATTAATAAGCTAAAATCGTGTCAATGGGTTTGTTTCTTCTTATACATATATAGGTATTTTGATGTGGGAAGGAAGGGTTCATAGACATGCATGACATAAGGTATTTAATATAAAGCTTTTAAAATACTTAAGTGAAACTACATTATTAAGTTAAGTTTTTCTTATATTTTTCTGATTACTATTCCCTAGCTCATTATAGTAGGGGAGCCCAGGATGCTAAATGTGGATTTACTCGAGCGTCACGGGAACCTATTAGAATTGGTAGATTAGACCATAGCGAGAAAAAAAGGTCCTATAATGTTTTCACTTTTAGCGGTGGGGAAGGGTTTTTTGATTTTTTTTAATTTAAAAAAGAAAAAAATTGGCTTGGAAATACTCAAGCGCGTTAGATATTGATATTTTGCATGTTCCAGGACGTCACTGAAAAAAAGTATACGTTAATCTGACGATTTAAGTGGCGATTTAATCGCTATGAAGAAAGGGTAAAAAATTAAAGTAATATTATTCGAGCGCGTCAGATTAATATATGGGGGGGTTAATTACAATATAAGAAGTCCCCATTTCGCTAATCTGACGATTCGAGCTCAACCTTAGGGAATTATGGATTATTCAAATTTTCCAGCGGGGCCCCTGAGCGCACCCACCAACCATAACTGCTCATATTGACTAGAGGTACTAATGAATAGCTAAGGTACCGTCCCTTATAGTAATCTGACGCGCTCGAGTAAATCCCAAAATCCCCTCTTGGGCTCCCCTACTATTATGTAATATATCCTGAAAGTTAAAAAAAAAAGAATAAAATAAAAGTCATAGAGTACAGACGTAGCTGTCAACACATTCCATACAGTCCACAGACTATAAATCTAGCGGTGTTGCATGACAGCAAAATAAATTACATTATTGATAGCGTAATGGTTGAATAGTACGCGAACGTAGATTTCCCGCTAAGAATACCTGCGGAAATTTACTAACATTCAAGATGAATCACCTGTAATTCTTTCTGTATGACTAAACTAATGCTTTTAATGTGTTGTAAAATTAACTCGAATATAACCGACTGACTTAACAACAATGTAATTTTTCTCGAAGAATATTCTGATCAATATTGTATTTTAAACTTTGATAAAAAATCGTTCACTCTCGCTCTAAATTAAAATTGTCAAATAAAGTAAAATTAAAAGATAATAATTTCAAGTGCTTTATGCGGCGAAATAAAATAATACTAAAAATAATGTTTTTTTGCTTCAATCTGCAAAAATTATATCTTTAATTCAATCTTCCATTTTATCAACATTACGCAAATCCATACTAATATTATAAATGCGAAAGTAACTCTGTCTGTCTGTCTGTTACTCAATCACGCCTTAACTACTGAACCAATTTGCATGAAATTTGGTATAGAGATATTTTGATACCCGAGAAAGGACATAGGCTACTTTTTACCCCGGGAAATAGGATAGGTTTTATCCCGGAAATCCCACGGAAACGTGAACTATGCGGGTTTTTCTTTGACTGCGCGGGCGAAGCTGCGGGTGGAAAGCTAGTAGATTATAAATCAAAGAACGATTGACGTCTTGCGTAAATAATAAATATAATCTATACAGGTAAATATGTATTTTTAGAAATAAATATTTTTTAAATTATTTTCTAGTATCAGTAGTTACTAGGAAATTAAATGTTTGTAAATCATTATGTAAATCATTATTGACAATCATTTGGAGTAGTCCTTTTAAAATTGCTTTTTTTATATTTTTCTGATTTTAAAGACTATGGGATAAAATTAACTTATTTATGAGAAAATATAAATTTTCAGATTAAAAACATAAAAAACACGAAATATATATAACATGTACCTACCTATCTACTATCTATATACCTACCTATTTACTTTTATATAATTCTCCCCTCCGGTTTATTTTTGTCAATTTGATAATTATTATATTATTAGTCAATCCAAGCAAAGACAGGGCGGGCGGATGATAATTACTTCCGCCCAGATAGGCCTAATTAAACAATAAACAAGATTGAGACACTCGTAATTATTCTTTATAAAATAAGTTTACTATTTTCTTAAATTCAAGTTATATAAAATGACACAATTTTTTGAAAGGTAATCGCTTATCTGTGTAATGCTGAAGTTTGAATTTCGAACGTGGAAACAACATCAGATTCAAAATGTAGAACTGCCATACTGAAATAAAAGCTAAAACAAAACATGATTTATATGATGAAGCAAGGATGAAGCATATCTACATGATGTATGAGCAAATATTATAAATTATTGTATTTGCCGCAATGACTCTATTAAGCTTTTTTATATATCATAGATTTGCCGAAGCTTTAGTTTAGCTGGTCTGCCGGGCGACAGTGACGTCATCGAATGCGCGCGCAATCCAACATCGATCCATTTCGCCGCTTTCAGCCGCTGCAGCGCGCACACGCTAGACGAGCTTCGCTGTATTATATTATAATTGTAAAGCGCTTTAAGAACTTTTATTGTATTTTGAATGTGTGGTACTAAACAATAATTATTGAGGTTACTTTTAACGTAACTAATGGGCCACTTAAGTTGTTTATTGTTTAACGATGTTTCGTAAAAATGTAGTTTTAATTGAAATTGTTTAGTTTTAGATGTAGAATTGCTGAAAATAATGCAATAGGTAATTCTTTCAGCTGAAACTCGTCTTTCTGATTCTTCTCGAGAAAATTATAAGTAGGCAAGTACTTAAATAAATTACAATAATACAATGCTTATAGTGTTCTTTGGTGTGGATTGGTATTTGCTACGTTAATTTAAAATATAAGTATCTGAGCAGTTTTATTATAATACTAGAGGAAAACCCGGCTTCGCTCGGGTGAAATTTGACTCATAATACACGTCTAGTTGCAAAATGTAGGTAGAAATTTCTGTAGTCATCGGTTCTCAAGGAATATTAAAGGAATAAGCAAGGCATAGATTCGTATAGCTTCGTTCGTTATGTTTAATAAATATAATAAATAAAAACTGCAAAAGTTTTTACACAAATTATTTTTATTTCAAAATAAACTAACACAAATTAACAAAACATATAATTTTTAAGGTTTACTCTGTGTAAACCTCTTTGTTTTAAGCACTCAGTCTTTTTCTCTACTTTGACAGGTAGATAAGTACTTACTAATTTTAAAAATAAAAAATGAAATTGTGGTTCTTTAACCAAACTGGCTAAATCAAGAATAATAGTAGGATTAGGCCTTATCTACCTTTTCCTAGGGATAAATCAGCTTTAACACAGAATGCCTTGTCTCATTGCATGGCTCTTACAAACCAAGTCACTATTCAGCAGAGGAAGTATACATCTAATGTTTTATTTATTTTATATAAGAAAGTTATATCTTTTATATAAAATAAATAAAACATTTACTGAACATTTTATGTTCAGTTTGACTGTTTCAATGGCATAATCCTACAAAAAGATACAATCCATAGAATATTATTATAAAGGTATGTAAATTGTAATTTTACAATGAGTACTTATCCGAGAATTTGGCAAAGGTACTTATAAAAAAATATTCTCTATTATCACAGGTTGATTAGGACAAAATTTCTCTATATATAACATTTTTCGATAAATATTTATCACCTTTCAAGCCTTGTTCAGTGGTATTGATAATTTGAATTTTTACATCATCGAATCTTCGAACTCGAGAGAAGGCAACATAGAGCTGTCCATGGGTGAACACAGGATTAGGTAAAAATATACCGATTTTGTCGAAAGTTTGTCCCTGGCATTTGTTAATTGTCATAGCGAATGCTATGCGAATGGGAAACTGAAGCCGACAAAATTTAAAAGGCAGTTGACTGTTAGATGGCTGGAGACGAATTCGAGGAATAAAAACTCTGGTTCCCACATGGCTACCACAAATAATTTCGGCATCAATGACACGTGAAGCTAACGCTCTAACAATAAGACGGGTTCCATTGCACAACCCAACAGTCGGGTTTAAATTTCTCAAAAGCATTACTATACAACCAACTTTTAATTTTAGAATGTGTGGTGGTAGTCCTGCAGGCGTTATAGTATTTAGAAATTCTACGGGATAGTTTAAAACATCATTATGGTCGTCCTCAACCACAGCGTCAGAACTTTCATAAATTTTAAGCAGGCCGGGGATTTTTTCGACAACTTGGTCGTTCAATTGAAAACAATCATCGTTTTTGGGAGTAAGGATAGCTTTCATTGAATAACTTTTATAATCATTTGTGTTCAGGGAAACACCAAAAATATGGTCTACAATTGAATTATCTACAATGCATCGTTGAGGCAGTTCAATGTGGTCGTCATCATCTTCATTAGCTGATCCATCGCCTACCTTTAATACCCATAGAGCAAACTCTAAATCATCGTGCGCTCTCATATTATGAGCCAATTGGAGTTGAGTAAAGTTTGGCCACATTGAAAATTGCTTAATTGAAGCTTTTATAATATCATTTCGTGACCCATTAACTACAACTGGTAAAATCTGACGAAAATCTCCTGCGAATAACAAAGTTTTGCCTCCAAAAGGTAATTTATTTTTCATTATATCTTGAAGGAGTCGATCAACTACAACAATATCATGACATTTAGTCATGGGTGCTTCATCCCAAATGATTAAATGAGTTTCCTTCAATAAATTAGCTGCTGGTGACCCTAACGACATATGAGACGTAGAATCTACATCTGAATTAATTGGAATTTTGAATCGCGAGTGAGCTGTTCTACCACCATCTAACAGAGTTGCTGCAATACCGGAAAACGCTATGGGTAGGCAAATTTTATTTTCAGATCTTAAAATATGTAAAATAGTTGTAAATACGAAAGTCTTTCCAGTTCCTCCAGGGCCGTCAAGGTAAAACAGCTTTCTCTCTGTGGGATTATTCACAGCGTTTAGTATTGTATCGACCACACATTTTTGTTCGGTGTTCAATTTTTGGTATTTTTCATAGCCATTTGCTTTTTCAAGTTCACAGTCATAAACGGGATCAGATAAGAAAACATTATTTTCACCAATATCTGGTTCCGGAAGTCCGAAATCTGTTAGTCTCTTACCATGGAGTTTCAATGTTTCATCAATTTCTTGTAAAGCCAACTGTTTGGATAATATTTCAGGGCGTGATCTTGTAAAGTCTTCGATAAAATGTGATGTAAACTTTTCCCAAAGAGCATTAGGATCAGTTACTTCACAAAATACGCAAATTAACGCAAACAGCTGTCGTAATTGCCGAGGAAGTTTAAAATCAATTGCTTCATTCAAACATCTTTCCCATTCTTGATCGTCAAAAAGGAGCCCTCTTGCTTGAGCAGCTTCTCGAAATGAGTTGTAAATAATATTTTCATAAGTTCTAACATCTCTGAAGCAAGTTGGCCCTTTGACGTGAAGAAGTAATAGCCGGAGATAATATCGTTCCCGATCAGAAAAGGAATAATTATACATTCTTGCAATTACTTTATCAGCCGCTGACTGAGATATTCGTGGTTGCCACTGTCCATGGATAAATCTGAAATGTGTCGGAATTTCAGTGTAAAGATATTGTCGAGCACTTTCTTCTGTTCTGTTTAGTTCTAAAAATGCTAATAATGTTGATTTTTCAGCTGATCTAGCTGCTGCTTCATGAACATTCTGATCTGTAAATACGACAGTTTGTTGGTTTTCCAAATGAACACCTAACTGTATAATTGTGTGACTCATTTTGTGCATTGAAAATTCAAATATTCGCCAAACTGCTTCAGGAGCCGAAACATACCTGGTATCAATATAAGCCTTAATTTCATCATGGTGTTCATTACTTGATGTCGATTGATCACTGGACTCTTGTGGCGCTACTGTGATTTGTATCTTTGCTCGGTCATGACCTTTATAAATATATTTATTAATATATTTCACACTTTTGACACTTGAACAAATTTCCACATTTATGTGAGCATTAAATTTTTTACATAGATAGGGATTGTAGGGCACCACCCATCTGTTATCACACTCGAAATCCTTCTTTTTTATTGTTCGTCCGTCGTCTCTTCTTCTTATTATAGCATAACCTCCATTTTGGGTACCATCTCTAGTTTCTCCGCAAAATGTCTTTGGGTAGTTTTTAGAACATTTAGAGGCAGTTCCATCATTTTTCATGCAGGGTGAATTCATATATCCAGGGCCACATGGCCCATGGATCATGTTTTTTGACACAGTCTGAAAAAGTTCCTGGTCTTTATCTGGATCAGGTATTTCTGCACACACAATTTTATCATAATCTACTGATGACCTTGGTTTATCTTCATTTCTTAGAATAATAAGCATATGCGCATGTGGAAGCCCACGTTTCTGAAATTCAATGGTGTAAAACCACGCACTCGGTATTCCAAAAATATGTTTCCTTGTAATGTCATCTAAAAGTTCCTCCAATTTTAGTTTAAAAATTCTGGCAATTAAATCGGGTCTATGTTCTTTTTTAGTGCCTTGTAAATTATCTAAGATTTCCTGCCAATTGGGATTGTACGTAAAAGTTATAAATAAGTCTGGTTTACCATACTTGCATACAATTGCCATGGAATCCTGATAATTTTGCATCATGTGCCTAGGACTTCCCACATAAGTTGATGGCAATATTATCATTTTACCAATTCCTTGACCCATTTCTCTATCATTATTGTACAGGCTATCCATTAAATTGTTATAATTGTCAGCTCTGAGCTGTTTTTGATTCAATCGAAGAAACAATAATCTTTGAGATTCAATCCTAACATAGGCCAAGACACAATATTCATGAAAAAGTTTTTCGGCGTAAAATAATGGGTTAAAATTTTTACGAACAGCAAGTCTATACTGATAAAATTGTAACATTGTAAGACGGCTTCGAGCAGTTCGACTCTCTTCTCTGTGTTGAAGATTTTCATGCCATCCGAGTTCTCCATTAGGAAAAAGTAAGGGAAAGGCTAAAGGATCAATATTGGGACTGGTTGATTTGAGTGTAGTTAAATGTTGAGAATATTCTTGTACAGAGAAGTCTATATTTAATGGAGGTTCACCGTTTTCTCCTACAAAGATGACCGCTACCTCATTATTTGATGGTGTGTTATACCGACGCAAATCAAGAGATTTATGTTTACAAAAATGCATTGATACCGAATATTTGGGTCGATTTTCTGAGGCTGCTTTTAACTCCTCTTCAGCTAAAATTGCAGCCACTCTTTTGTATGTTTTGACAAAAGGATTGGATTCATTGAGCATTGTTTGTAAAGACCTCATTATATTGCTTCTACATATGTTATTTCTAGAATCAGATAATCGTTCATTTAATGCTGCTTTATCTTCAATTATGTACAATTGGTTGTATTGTGGTTTATGACCTTGCAACGGAAACAAAGATCCAGTTTTTATATAAACTTGCCCTTGTACCCTATAAGTGAAAAATCCTGGAGGGAGTGTGTTCAAGTTTGAATTTATGGATGCCATTGCAAATACTGAATTATATTGTCGTATATTAGCTTTAAAATGATTAGCATCCGACGTATTGCCTTTGTATAAATCTAATAATATATCTGGAATTGGCTTTAATGTTCTATCTGGGTCTATGTATACCTTCCCATTATGACAACAATTTTTAAAATGATTTTTAATTTTTTCACCTAAAAAATGAAGTGCTTGACATTGAACACATTCATAAATCATAGAACCAACTGAATGTACTGATACTTGAATGGTGTTATTTGAAAGTGCTAAATATACATAGTTAGTCCTGGGGGGCTGATGTTCTGTACTAAACCTGCTTGAATATTTACGCTTTTTCGGGGGTCTGCCCGCCATTTGATATATTTTCTTTCTCCTCTTCTTCTAAAGAAATAAAATCACTGCAGACTGACAGCATTGATTTTTGTTTTTTCTCGTTGTCCGAAGAAACATCATCAGTCACCAGCGACTTTTCGACTATCGTCAACTCTTCGTTATCGACCTTAAAGGAGAAAATATATTAGATAAATATTTAAATAATAATAACTATTGTGAATGTATGTAGGTATATCCTCGCATGTCTATCTGGTAATAAGTATTATTTTTCATTTTACTGTACTCAGTGACCTACACCATTAACTTACCCAAAAGTCATCATCAAATAAATCTTGGGAATTGTCAGGTTGTATTGTAGAGGCAGCTAGTGATTTAACAGATGCAACAGGAGCAGTTAGAGGTTGTATTGTAGAGGCAGCTAGTGATTTAACAGATGCCACAGGAGCAGTTAGATTTTTTGGAAAAAGGTTTGAAAGTGTCCGAGCTTTGGTTATTCTTAACTGCCTAATTGTTTCTAGGCCACAGCACTCGCAATAATTGAAATTATCTGCAAAAATATATTATACAATTAATAATGTCTATTGTATAAGAAGAGCCAGCCAAGTTCAAGTAGAACTTGCGCATGAAGGGGTTCATTTCATTATCGAGAAAAACGGTGAAAAAATCGTGTGTTTCTGTATGTGTTCATGACACCTCAACACAGGCTATGCATGTGGTCATTTATTATTATTTGTCGAATTATAGAGAAAAAATATTGAGCCGCTTACCGAGTATAATGTTGTCGCACTCCACACATCGACTGCACATTTGCTTTTGTTTGCCATCTCTTGCAAATATTCTGCCATTACAAAAATTGCATGTCACTGGAAGTAAATAAGTACTTATTTTATTTTTAAATGCAGAAGGCTTACAATCCACACTTTAAGAAGAAAACAAAACAAAATTCACTTAAAAACACAACCTGCCCACATACCTACTAAAATACTACTCACCATCTTTACGAAGAGCCCTTCGCTCCATCCACTTTCCACAATTGTGACAATGACATTTGAACTAAAACTTCGACTTTAAGGTTATGGTTAGTATTCTTCTTTCTATGGTTTTTATCGCAATCGGCCAATCTTAGGTTTAAAGAAAAAACACATAACAAAAAGTATATCATAAAAAAGTGTCAAAAACAATATTTTCGAGAAACGTCAACGACTGACGAAAAGTATTTTTTGTTATGATTCACTAAACGTTGGCGAGGCGTATCTAAGCAACGGAACGTTTTTTTGATGGCGACTGTGGTTTGCTTGGTTTGTCAGTGCAATTGAAATTTAACGAAATTCTCCATAATCCGAATTTTGCGGATATATGTTGTCGACTCAAAATTAATATTTTTTTATGTTTTGTTATTCATATAAGGTTTCGATCGAGTCTACCGTACCCTTTGACGAAATTATTAATATAGACTAGCGGTCCACCCCGGCTTCGCCCGTGGTACATATTTACGTTTTCTCTACATAAGAACCATCCTCGTACTTCAAGGAATATAATAAAAAAAGAATTACTTATCGAAATCGGTCCACCCGTTCACGCGTGATGCCGTGACAACGCGAAACGGGTTTCATTTTTATATAATACATACATATATAGATTGTACATACTTAATCATTGAAATAATTCCCAGAAAATGAACGTCTCATCAAGTTATATTATTTTGCCAGTGTTATATAATTTGTAATGTTTCATTAATTTTTCTAAGTTCCAGAGGGTAGTACCTAGAAATTTATAATAGCACGTGGTTAAGATTATATCTACTTACATATAAAATACTAGGCGCTTTTCCGGCATCATCAAGACCAATTATTATGTGTCTTTCATCCACTATATTATATTGTTATGTTTTCATCAATTAAACTACCTACGATTCGACGAGTAAAACAAAATTATTGTAGGTAGGTACTACGTATATCAAAATATATCAATTAGGTAATATTGACGTAAGAAATTCCACTACCTAGGTATGTTTTTATGTGTATTATTATTCTGATACCTGAACCTAATGAAATTACATCGGTTTTGAATAAATAATAATTTGTGTTTAAACCTTAGATTATACACACCTAGGTGTATAATCTAAGGTTTAAACATTTAAATATAGGCTTTAATAATTGTTACATCGGTTTTGAAATAGGCTTTAATTGTGTACCTACCTACTTAATATTAATTATTTGATTTGTATAAGGATTTGTATCGAAATTCTAATATAGATAATCTAGTTATTATAAATTATGACTATACTATAGTGCATTGCTAATTGTCATTCTACGTAATTAAAATGCCACTGAATACCTACATTTTCAATCCTGTAAAAAATACGAACATACCCTTTTAAACGTACAAAAATTCAAAGCTTTTACATTTTCCATCCATCTTTTTCATTAAGACACATCGTATTTTCATGAAATAAAGGCAAAAATATTTTTACATTTCAAGGAGACTTGTAAAAATCCCACAGATGTGATATGGTACCCCAATTTGGGGTATAAAACAAAATGGTGCAGAAACTCACGATGGAGAGGTTTAGGGTAATGTGGTTGAGGTATTCGTATTCCGTATAACATACTGTGACACGCGACACGCACTGCACGTAACTTGGACGTGAAACAAAATGGAGTCAAGTTATGGGCGTATAGCGGATAAGATTATTGTGGTAGGACTGTGTGTATAAAATAATATTGAAGATAATAGATATATATATAATATAATATCTACATTTCACGATTAACATTCTACGATAAAGGTAAAAAATGATGAAGAATTATATAATTGTAAAAAATGATGTTTGTAGTAATTGACATATAATTGTAAGTGAAAAAGGTAATAGTTGACATATATTATATAATTGTAAAAAATGATATTTATGTAGTACATTGACATTCTATTGTTAATTTTTGCATGCCAATCAATTGGCGATTTGTGCTGAACAATGAATTATGTAACATCTTTTAATCTTCCACATTTCTTGCAAAATAAATCATTTCATTTCATTTCATTTCATTTCAAGGAGTTTGAGGACTAAAATATGATGAGCTTATGATGACATTTTATCTTATGTAACGTGGAGAATGTAGCGTGCATCGGTGCAGGCTGTGATTTGTTGAAATTGTTCAGAATATCGAAAAAAGATCGCATTGTATACATAGGTATCCTTATAGTCTTTAAATTTTCATTTAAAAATGTAAGTACACTACACAACTACTGAATCCTGTATTAAAAACACCCTTCTTAAAGCATTGCTTGTACCAATTTATAACTCGCTCCGCTCATCGCTACCGCCTATGACTTCCACGTGCATCTTATTGTTTGACGTTCGTTTGATTTATAGCTACAGTCCCGCCTTTATTTCAGTTCTCTGAAAGTCATCATTCGGTTTTTACGATCCAGCCGATATGCTTCATGTAGTTGTATCAAATTTCGTATCAGGAAGTCGCCAAGCTGTTTGTTTTGTGATGCCCATGCGATAATTTAACGATACGATTGTTGGTAAAATTGGTACGTGGTGATGATGGTGTATCTCGTAAACTGCTGTACTGATTTTGATGAAACTTTTATGCCAGTTTACAGCTATATTAAAATCGATTACTCTCTTATTCTTTGTAAACATACCAAGTACCATACTTAAGTACCTACTTATACGTTTTATTAAAGTAAATTATTTTTCAGAACTTCATTTTTTTTAAACTAATTCAAAAGATTGCCAGAATCTTCCAGCAAATAAAGTTAATCCGCAAGTGCAGTCAACGGAAAAGCTAGTCCTTACAGAAGCTTAACATCGCGTGACGTCACGGAAGCTTTGTGACTCGCAAGTAATCCTACGTAGTGTGTACGGTATATGAAGTCTATATTTTATTTCAATTCACTATTAACTGCTTTTAAGACGTCATTGCCGTATCGTTTGTGAATTTATTGGAGTAAAGCAGTCATAGGGAGAGATTTCTTGGAGAAAATTTAAATCATCACCCATTTTTATTCATGGAAATTAAATTATTTTTATTTTTTATCAATTAACATATACTGCTTTACACACATAATAACCATATCACATAATACCAGTATCCAATGCGTCAAAGTCAATTACAACAAAAAACCTTGCCCAAATTATTTTCACATACTTAAATCATTTTAATTACAACTTTCAATTGTTACCACCATATTTAAATTTTACTACAAAAAATCACGCAACAGGCCATTTTATATCCAAATGTATAAACTACAATTTGAAAATGCATTAAAATTAGCAGAGCATTTTTGAGAATACAAATTGAAATGTTGGGGTGACCAATGACGTCAGTTTAAGCACGAATGTCGTGACCAATCGGCGTATCGATGGCCCTTGAAAACTCATCACAATTTGACTGAAATAATATATTTAAAATGTTTAAGCTTAAATTGATAAACTTTAAAACTATTTCAGCTTATTTTTCAGGGCTTTTGTAATTGTTTTTAAATTGATAATTTTTTCAGCATAATATTTTTCAGTGCTTTTTAGGATAAGTCTCTACATAAGCATAAGTCAAAAATGGCTCTGAAACTTTTATTTTAATTAAAAATACACTCGAAGTTGTAAAGTTATTTATAAATTAGAGGATTTATAAGTATTAACGGACTATCTGTATATCGGAAACACAGGATTGCTTTTAAAAATAAATACTATAAGTCGGCGTTAGATTAATCTAGCTTAGATCTGATAAATCTGCCGCAATTCGCTAGATCGGGAATATTTTAATGGAAAAGGTATTTGCACAGTATTACAATAGATATTGTAACACTGTGGAAAACCACACAACAAAAATGTTTGTGTGTTTTCCGAATACTATTACTTACTCTATGATTATTGATGCAGAGATTATACACGAAGTCATTGCACGAAGTGTTATTAACCCTTGTGAATTAAAGCTCTATCTGTATATTGTGGCTCTATGGTATTATGAAGAATGAACATTAATCATATAAGTTACCTATTTTATACCTACAAAAATATAAATGACAATCATGAAAAATATATGCTTCTGTAAGTTGTGTTGAAAAATGCAAGTATATGATTATAAAGGTAATAAATAGTTGAATAGTTTATTGCTAGCCTAAAAGTTAATTGGATTACATAAGTTATTAAGTGCATTGGTTTACATAATATTATGAATTTGTAATAATTTAGATAATGATTCTGATTTAACTGAACTTGAATTCATACATAATGGATAACAAGAGCACAAGAGTCAGAAACTATACGTTAGACATTTTTTATATTTCTCCAAATATTTTATTATATTGTATATCTACTTACCTAATAGTATGTGGACACAACATTTTATGGGATACTAATACTAAGGTATGAATACCAATTTCTTCTAAGTCTTTTGATGAAAATCTTTTCAGAACTTTTCCATTTAGATACACCAAGAACGTTCTAGAATGCTGTCCATAGTGAGTATGAGGTTTTTTAATATAGAAATGTCTACTTAAACTTACCTTTGCGGTTCGTCAGACAAGCACACGAGGCCTCTGTGTGTCTCTCAATCTCAAAGTCTTCATCACAGTCAGTCCACACACGAAAAACGATATTCGATATCAAATAATACTAGAAGGACATTTTTATTTAAAAAGCACCGAAAAGTCCAAAGTCTTTAAGTCTACAAGTGAGGTTTTTTGCTAACCCTAAATAAGCGGTTACCTAAATCGGTTTTTGTGTGTTTTAATACGTGGCGAAGCACGTGTCGTATACCCGTCCCGCTCCATATAAGGCGTTTTGGTTACACGGATCGTTCGTCTCTTTCGCACGACTGGGTCTGAAACAAAGATTAATTAATATTAGTTCATAATAATTAACGTGAAATTACAATTTGGCAAAATGTAAGTTCATAAAACCTATTTTATAACGCCTACGATAATTTTAATAGCAAGTAATGAATAATAAGTAGAATGTTTAATTTTTTTTTGTAACAAAGTATTCAAAGTGTTTAATATTTTTATGTTCATTAAGGAACCTAATAAGAGCTGAAATTATTGAGAAAGCACATTTAAAATTTAATTTAATGCTAATTAAAAGATGTTTAAAGTATAAATTAATAAAAATATGAAATACACTTTAATGTAAGTCAATCCACGTAGTTTTTGCTTCTTTGATTTACTTAATTATTAATAGCAATAATTCTTCCTAGCTTATATTTGATTTTTTTCTTTTCATGGTCTCAAACTAAATCTAGTTATTATTGCCATAGTAATAGGTATAGATATAAGCAAAAAATATTTATTACAGGCGCACATATTAAATGATTTTATTTGAAGTTCAAATTTCAATACGAATTCATTGAAAAGCGCCGCCCTTGAAAAAGTTGTTCTGAAAAGCTCATTTACCTATATTTCTATAGAAATACTAAATAGGTACTTCATTTCAACGACGAATCTAAATCTATATCTATATATATGTTACCGGAAATGTATGAAATCAAGGAATTGT
>CAJQZM010039414.1:41328-62256 GCA_907164665.1 Colias nastes
GACAGACAGACAGACAGAGTTACTTTCGCATTTATAATATTAGTATGGATTATTTATAAGAAAGCATTTTATTTTTCTATACCATAGCCTACATTGTACTTACTGAATTAATATATTTTTTTAATTAATAAAATATCATTAAGGTCAGAATTCGGTTTAATCAAACACTAGTGACTAGAAGATCGATTGAAAAATATTCTATTATTAAATTGTAATTTTCCTTATCACTTTTCTCTATTCCAATAATTATTATAAAGACAATTATATTTTCTAGTTTCCCTTTCTTCTCATGTCTTGTAATTGATAAAAGGGATTTAAAATGTACTATAAGTCATGACCTCTGACATTTCGTGGCTGTCGGGTCAACAGCCAACCCTCCAGTAAAATGTTATGTAAACCTACAATACAGTTTTATACTTCCAAACTTTTTCTTTTTAACTCATATTTTTGGAGATTTTTAAGTAATCTTGTTATGGAAATAGGTCATTCATAAATGCTAATACTTCTATTAATGTAGTTAATTTAATTTTGTATTTATGTTAGCGAAATTTCCTAGATATTTAATTTACCTATATTTTGAGTTATCTCGTTATAAAAATAGGTTATTCAAAGATTGTACTTTTCCATTATTCATACCGCGTTACATTTATTCGCTTGAAGTGCTGATTACATTTTTTTATGAATTTTGGAATTAGGATAGCGGGGAAGTTATTATTAGGGCTGTGTTATAATCACAAGAAATAACACTTGAAATTTGTGAGAAGGATAAAAATAATCATGGAGAAAACGAGAAAATCACGCGAACACACACTTGAGATAAACTATCATACCTATACGTTAACACTACTATAGTTAGAGTGAATCAATATGGACGGACTTTTTATCAGTGCTTTTAATGTAGGTCATAAGTTAAATAGAAAATTAGATTAAATCAAACACAATTAGATTATTTTTTAGCTATTTATTAATTTATCTCCCATATCAGAGTGTTTCTTAAAAATATTAAAATACGTACCTTATATTGTATGTAGGTACTCTGTGGATATTTGAATGGTTTAATTTATTTATTAAATAATGTCGTCATACTAAACATAACAGAAAAGACTTAACTACTGTCATAAATATTATGTTTTATTTATTTTTATTTAAATATTCTGCTTTTGGAATGTAGTGGAAGCGTGGGATAGAAATTGAGGAAGGAATTAAGAATTTTCATCCTCTCACAGCATTAATCGATCCTAATTATGAGGGTGTGGTTATTTTCTGGTTGCCTTGGATCGTGCCTTTAATTTTTATTACAATTATTATAATTTATGTACATACATAATGAGTAATTGATTTTTTGGGCTGGAAAATATGAAAATCAGGTGAAATTTTCTCCGTCCGACTCCGTCTTTTCGATATTTTTTTAACAATTAAGAGTTTTAAGATTATTCATTTATTATGAAAAAGTACTTTTGAGAGTGAATTAATTATTTCTTTGTCTCAATTACTGTTTTAGTATTGCTTTCTGCTTTCTTTTGCTTTCTTTGTACAATCTTCAGTACAAAATTATTATAAAGACTTTATTGCACTTATAATGGTTGCCTTTTCTGGCCATCAGCATAATAAATTAAAACAACAAATGTATGAAGAGTTTTATTCATTAACTATATATTTGTAAATAAAATATTTTTTTTTTTGTAAATTTATTAAAAATATGGGAAATGATACTTTTATTCAACCATTGTAGATTGACGAAGTTATGTGTAATTCTCTAGCCTTATGAAATAATTTTATGAAAATGTTCGGCGTTGTAAGTAATAATATGATTTATATTGTTCATTTATATAATTAATTATATTGAATTTAGGTAGGTCAAGGTCTGGATATATGAGAAAGATGTATCTATTGTAATAGATGTGTGTTTTTATTGTTTCTCAATTTCTGTAAGTATGTCTTATGAACATTAGGTAATATTAATAACTAGCGACCCGCCCCGGCTTCGCACGGGTGCAATGCTGATACTAAATACACTACAGAAAAACTGTGAACGTTGTATATAAAAACATAGCGGCCCGCTCCGGCTTCGCACGGGTATAAAATATATAGCCGGGCGGCCGGCCGGTACCGCCGCAAACGCTACGTCCCGCATTTTTTAAATCTGTAATATCTTCGAAAATATTCACTTGACTCATACGGTGTAAAGGGCCATATAGATGAACAATGTATTCAAGGTATTTAATTGGTTAAGGATTAATGCTGTATTGGTTAAAATCGCTTCGAAAATTAGCCATTATTTGTCGTAAAAAGTAAATGACAAAAAAAAGTTATTGTGGGTTATCCATAAGAGATAGACATATACCATCGCGGACTTTTCTGTAGACCTTTTCAATGTGTATAATACTTAGTACATTATTTTGATAAAACTCGTAGGGTTCAGCTTGCGTTTGCAATGTAAGCGGAAAAAATGTAATTTTTTACGACATCACATTAGAAACCTCAAAAATAACAGTACTTCTCCACTATTTAATGGATGTTATTATACATATAAACCTTCCTCTTGAATCACTCTATCTATTAAAAAAAACCGCATCAAAATCCGTTGCGTAGTTTCAAAGATTTAAGCGTACAAAGGGACATAGGGACATAGGGACAGGGAAAACGACTTTGTTTTATACTATGTAGTGATGTAGAGTTTGAGTCGGATTCAAGATATGTGATATTATGTGAATGTGATTTCGTTTGTGTAATAACAAGCAGGTTAGATAAAAGACTAAATTTCTTAATAATGCTTTATTAACTGTTTCATTGAAAGGCCAGCCTGGCCCCGACAAGGCACGCCCCATCACCAGACTTGACTCAGGTTAAAGGAAGAAAATAACTCAGTGATTGTCATGAACAATAGTCTAATTGAATCGCTAGGCCAAATAGTGAGGTTACAACTTACAATATGTCAGAATCAAGGATACTTTAAAAATATCCATTCTACTTTACGCTACGAGTCACAGCCAATAGACCGCTAGCGACATCTCTCGGAAATTTTCCAACAACATTCCTGAACTAAATTTACACTTAGGCCATGAAAATATTGACTTATAATCGTGTTTTCAATGAGCTTTCTGTTTGGTATATCTGGTGTGTGACTGTAATGCGTTATCGAAGTGGGGCTGCGGAGCGGAGTCGGGCTGCGGGCGAGCAATGCGGGTCCCTGAAAGGCGGCGATTAGCTAGCTCGATTTAAATATATCTTACATAAACTGTTGTCACAGACACTCCCAACGGTGGTATCGATCGAACGGACCCCAAATCAATCCACAGTTACATAACTGCCCGCCATGCGAATACCGCCCGTAAGCTAAAGAGGTAACATGCACAATGACTATTTCGGAGTTGCGCCGGCGGCGTCCGCGTCGCAACCTTGAATCGAGAACGCACCTTTAATTTTAGCCGGATAACCTAGATACGGGAACCATTTCGAGCGCGATCGATATTCGCATGCGCGGCTGGTCGGGGCGTGTGGGCTTGTCCCCGGTTCGCGAGGTACTGACGGCTGCGAGCGGGCGCCGCCGCCGCGCAGGCGCGCTGCCGCCCCATTGATCCGAGAACAGGTGTTGGCAGGATCTGCTGACGAGGCCTGCTGCTCAGCCAACTCGGCTGAACTGCCCCGTATCAGCTAGCTGATGTACAGGCTCCCAGGTTAGCTTGTTCAAGATCTAGGGTTAGATGTAGAGACAATCTGTGACTAAAGAATAGTGCACTTGTATGTAGGTTATTCCTGTTATAAGTTGTCACAGTTTCAAAGGATGTTTGTAAAAGTTTAATATCTAACTCTAACTCTACTTGGATACCATCTTCTGTTCTTTTTGGCTAGTAGTATTAACTTTGTCATAGGAAGAGAGGTCCTAGTTCGATTTCTGTGAACAATAATGAATGAAAATCCAAGAGATGAATAAATTTGTTAGGTTCAGTATAGGTACCCTATGTGATAAAGCTCTTATTCACCTAATGTTTATATATGTGTGAAAACTTGATTAAAGGTAAAATTTGTTCCGGAAGCAGGCATTTGAATGCTAAAGCCAACAATAACACAATATAATTCAAACATACAGCGCCATCTAGTATGTAGCTAGTAAATTAGGAAAATTAAGTAGAGTTTGGAGGATAGAGTCGTGTTAAGGTACATTGTACAATGTTCATAGTTTTTGAGTTTAGTACTATGTAGTATTTAGTAAATAATATGAATAAAAAATAAACTGTAGATTATAAATTGATTTCTAGATTTTTAAAGTAAATAAACCAAGTCTATATTTTAGGTGTTTCTGGAAAACATGTTTAACTGTAAGTATACAAAATAAAGAATAGCCAAAATCAGCATATTTTCGTGGGTTATGTTACGTTGGGTCCTAATATTATGTTCTTTCAAGTTATTGAGTGGAAGAAGAAGTAAAAGATGTATTTTTCATTTAATGCCATTGGCAGCACGTCTTAAATAAATAGAATATTGCAAAGTCGAAAAAAAAGCTTAAACAGAAGTTTTCAAATGAAATACTCCAACAGTAACACAATTTGTGTAGTAATAATAAATAATACCACAGTTATAATACCGTGGGATTACATAATTTGAGAGGCATTATTTTTTTTTGGTAATTTGAAAATTACATATAATTTAATGCGAAAAAATGCTGCGTCAGTGAACTCTACAGAAAGATTAATGGTTTTTTAACCGGCGTTATAAATACGTCACCTACCGGCACCATTAATTTTGCAGTTTTTGTTAATCTGCCTCTGCGGTACAGTGGTTATACACTGGTTTTTAGGAGGTGCCAGATTCGACATGTAGAATAAAAAATATATTTCAAGTAGGTACACATGTCACCGGAAGATAAAAACTAAAAAGATCGTAGGTTTCTAAACGAGTGTTAAATTGTATATTTATTATTCGCATATTTATCAATTTGCGATGTCTATTGATAAATTTATAAAGTAACGGATTCGTTTCGTAAATTCTAAACGGTTCGACAGGTGAGCTTTTAGTTTTACGCTTCTTTAAAATACGACAAATAAACTGCTCTCTGATTTTACGCGTGAGTTCGGCAAGTTTATCAATTTGCGCAAATTTATAAACTTGCGGATCTTGTTATCCTCCGGTGATATACACCAAGTCATAGACACAGACACGCTTATTATTAATAACTATAAAGTAGTTACATAAAATTACAAAAAGATCTGTGGGATAATTCGTGCTCTATACAGGCCATGGCTAAAGTAAATTTTAATGAAATTGTAATTGCAATGTAATGTAATTGTATTATACTGTAATTTTAATTTTAATATTTAATTTTAAAAATAATATAGTTAATATTTCTAGTTTAATTTGAGGGATGGGCGCATCTGTAGCACAGTTTATATTACCACAGAGTCCACAGATACCGGAGTTCCTCCTATTTTATTGTATAATTTTTTAAATTTTATGATATTAACTAGGTATATGTGTAAATTGTTTATGAAATGTGAATGTAAAATAAATAAAAATAAATGGCTAAGTTCGGGAGTAGAGGCCTTTTTACCTGTTTTATTCGATACAAATACATAGGAATGTAGTAACAATGTATAAATTAATTCTTAGTAACACTTTATTTCTGGTCATATTTATAGGCAATAAATTTATTTTTAATATGTACCGTACTCTCTTTTATTTATTTGTCCTAACTTGTAAAAGCTTTAAAACCAATAAATATTTTTATTATCGTATGTGTTGTTTTATTTATTCATCGTTACATTTATCATAAAAGTAATTATTGTAAATTATGGCGTTAATTAACGACAACATCGAATCGATTAAATAAATAAAGGATATGAGTAGGTATCTACTAGCCACTATCTTTATGTGATTCTATAGCCTTTTACGTTAATTAAATGGTTTTCCCTTTAATGTAGGGTACATTGTTCAAATTCAAATTAAATTTCAAATTTCTTTATTTGCAGAATGTAGAATTACAAAGATGTTAGGTAGATACAGATTACATAGATTCTGAAACATTCTGGCTCGTAGTTGAGCGTGTAAATATATTATTACAAATTACAATTCCAAATTACAAATTGTTCTGGATAAAATTGTTATACTTATGTATAGATAATATAGAGAGAGTCAAGTATATTACAGTACTCCCAAACTGATAATGCGCATAGAAAAATTCGTCACTGTTCGGCAACTGTCAAATTCCCCGAGCCTCCGAAGACGATATGTATATGTCGTGGCCATATCGTACATTTGCTCATTTCATGAAATGATTGGCCATTTCACGAAATGGTCGCATTTCGTGAAATGGCCAATTTAGTTTGGCCACATCATGATGTGGCTTGAGCAGATCAATGATAAGAAATCGTTTCACGATATGGCCAACTAAACGCGCGGTTTTTTCATGAAATGATCAAAATTATTTGATCATATCGTAAAATAGTTACATCAATCATTGGTAGAGGCGCTGCAAGCTCTGTGTTTATGTGATAAGATGGCGGCCGCTGGCGAAAATTTAATTATTCGCAGTTAAAAACTTCATAATTCGTTTAATAACAATATGAAGAAAGTCATAGCAAAGAATTTACGACGAAGAGGTTCGAGTACTATGAAAATGTGGATATCTTATATGTATTGAAGAAAAAATGCGTCTTAAATAAAATAATTTAAGACGCATTGTTTCTTTTAGGATATATATTTATATATCATACTATATTATTATAATTGTTTGTTTTTTAAAAAGCGATCCGCTTCTGGCACTCGCCGGCCGCTGCCGCGGCACGCTCGCTTTGCTCGCTCGGCTCGTGCGTTGTTTATCATAGTCTAACCTAACCTAACCTAACTGTTTTCTATTGCAAAAACGATTCGCTCCTGGCATTCGCCGGCCGCTGCCGCGGCACTAACTTAAATGACATTAAACAAGTTTTTAGAATATTCTGAATTTTTTTAATATTTTATGGACTCTTTATATTTTATACGATCTGGCCAAATGTGGATGACCAAATCGTGAAACGTTGACGATTTAACGATCTGATCAAACTATGTTGGCCATTTCATGAAATGCGACCATTTCGTGAAATGATCGACCATATCATGAAATGAGCAAATCTACGATATGGCCACGACATATATAGAGTGGTTAAATGTATTTTCTTCATGCATAGTTTATTAGAATTATGAGTTTTATTGTGATTTTATGGTAAAAGAGATAAGTAACGAAATTTGTTTCGATAATTCAATGTAAGTTAATAGCGAGGATAAGCCACACGATTGCGAATATATATTTGTTATATTGATTTACTTCGAAAATTCTATACTTAGAACTATTAAAGTGTCTTACTGAAGCTGGCGTAATGATTGATATATGGAATTTTAAAATAAGACAAAGTTTAAATTAAAAAAAATGATTTTCAAACACTGGTTTACATTTAAATTGTGAAATCTAATCATTAAAATCTCAGTCCAAAGGATTTACAGAATCAGGGATTATCTCTATTTCTGATATCGTAGAATGATCAGAACTTTCATTATGCTCTTATTAATTTTCACTTTCCCCACTGCTATCTGCTACCTGTGTAAATAATCATTTTACCGGAAAATTCAACTTTGTAACAAAACTAAGAAGGGTATGTAACAGCAGCTCTATATAATTCCATACAGAGATAATACGTGCGGTCACCACCAATAAATAAAGACGACTGACGGATTTTTCAATTTTTTGACTGACAGGCTACCGTCACCTATCGCCCGAATTGTTTTCGATTGTGTATGACTCTGAATTGACTCCTATTTCTTTCGAACAAGGTGCAAGATGCAAGTGCATTGTTTAGGGCACTTAAGATTCAATGATTCGGGGTGATTCGGGTGTTTCTGGAAATACGATAATTAGCGAAGATCTGCATGCGCATTATTAATTTTGGAGTACTGTATATACGTCTTACATAGTTTACTTTTCAGTGCGGAAAATAAATCTACCAATATCACACGTACGTTGATAGTATGTACATGTATTTCGATTTTTCTTATTTCTTTACTGTGTATAAAGATCTAGTCAATCAATTTTGCAAAGTACAGTAAATTGGTCAAAATTAAAAACTTTGTTGAAAAATGTGCTATTTGTTTCCCATTTTGCATTTGAAAAACTAGCGTGTTGAAAATAGGAGCTAGCGCGCAAGAGCAACTTTTGTCTCCGCAACTTTTGTCTCTCCCATCAACTCATGGGGAGTTGCGTCGCTACGTGCGCGCACTTTCTTACTAGCCCATAGAGTTGATGGGAGAGACAAAATAGTTGCGGAGACAAAAGTTGCTCTTGCGCGCTAGCTCATAGGTACTTGCTGAAGCAATCTACAATAATGACAGCTCATTTACCACAGATTACACATACTTGCTTACAAACACACGAACTAACAAATTGTTACTAACGATGCGGTTTTACTCTTTCAATATTTTGTAAATAGTATTCTTTATCTATATTAAAAAGGTAGATATATAAGGTGAAAGAAAACAACCAAAATTCGGGAGAAATTTTATTTACTTACAAAAAAAATTTGTACATAAAACATAATTAATATTAGTTCATAATTTGAGTCTTAACAGATATATAACATTAGCGGTTTCAGTGAAATGGGTAACAAAATTAAAACATCCGATTTTATTGAATTTCGACAATTTACTATTAAAACCGTCTACAATGTACTAATGGCATTTACCTACAAACTACATAACAATTATAACTATATACAGTTAAAATCTCATTTATCACATCATCCATTCAAAAATATACCTTAAAAACTATGACGTCACACATGTGACGTTTTTCGTCGTAATTTTATATAAGACACCATTTTTTTACTACAATAAACGCCAGTTCAAATGTTTTATTTTAGATATATCTATTGGATACTAAATTAACTTAAATTTGATTATATACTGCCTAGATAGAGCCTTTTAAAGTTTAAACAAGCCAACTTGGAGAGATAATCAGCCGGAAATTGGCTTATACTATTTTAGTTCTTTATTTATCTAGACAGACAAAATCAAAGCTGTTAATTTAACAACTCAATTATACAGTAATCGGCTAAATTCATTTATAAACTTGTTCAGAAACAGAAAATACAAAACAAAAAACTAAAAATTTCGTGTCGTGGAAGTCTTATAAACTATTCGGTTACTAACATCAGAATTTAATTAAATTTACATAAATTTCATTTAAATAGTAACTGTTCGGAGGTAGTTTGAAACAAATGGGTCCAATATTATAAACACGGTTCGAGAGATCGTAACTTCATATAAACATCCGCACACACGATTCAACACTTTATGGCTAATTGAATAAGGTATAATTCATATCGACGGCAATAATTTATCATTAGACACCTTAATACTATCAATTGCATTATTGTACTGTTTGTCTAAACTAATACTATGTAAGAACTAATTACAAGCAACAACACGGCAATCGTTTATACCTTAAGTCGTTATTAAGAACATGATATTTTTATTCCCTTAAACATAATACATAATTTACGGAAGAAAGACGAGTGAAGTTATACATTTATAAAAATTTTAAGAGCAACGGTTCGTTATTTCCTAATTTGATTTTAGACAGCAAAACACGAACCGAAAAAATAAAATAATGGAATGTAAAATATCAACATGTAATTTCATTAAAAAATATAAGAGAGTCAAATGTAAAAAATAATAAGGTTCGATTTGTAAAATCCATTAAATCGTCCGCCTCAACACAAATTCGTTGATCGATCATCAACATATACATTGCATTTGATCGCACCAGGCAAATATCACAGACGCAGCTATGAGAGCGGACATCATTTCACAGTCTACGTAAAAAATTTCGGCGCATATTTCACAGCGAACGCGGTCCAATCACGACAATAATTGGCACTATCATAAGTCGATCTAACAATATAAATATATAATAATACTGTGATGTTATCGCGAGAGACGCTAAGGATCGAAATTCTCGTTAAAACTTTGGTATACAAATACTATTCGGGCTGATCTTTCCGACGTATAATTTCATTTAAAGTGAATCGATCAGCCGGGGTGTAGCGATATCCTGTGGACTATTTGCTGCAGTTTACGTGCCGGCTGGGGGCACGTTGTTGCCGTACTGCAGGCCGAACATGGAGAGGATGACGAAGGCGAGGCCGAGGAACACGGAGCCGAGCAGGTCGCCGCACGCCGTGAGGTAGGGGATCGCCGCGTTGTCCGGGTCCTTCTTGCGCTTCCACATGAAGTGGATCAGGATGTAGGCTAGGTATAGGAGTACCATTACCTGGAAGAAGATAATAAATTAGATCTCGGTAATTACTGCGTAGTATAAAACAAAGTCGCTTTCCACTGTCCGTGGCGTGTAGATATTTAAAACTACGAAACGGATTTTGATGCGATTTTTAATAGATACAATTGATTCTCGAGCAAGGTTTTAGTATTTAGACAGACAACGCCACGGCTGGTAAGCTAATGTACTAAAACTGATTTCATGTAAACAGTTCCGTATTAAAAATAGTTGTAATCAAGTTTATCCGTATGACTGTTTCACGGAGCTTCAAGTTAGGTTTGCGTAATTAGTTTCGCTTTTCATAATAGAAAGATTGAATTGAGCAATCGTGAAAATTAAAATTGTTATTTTCGTATTATTTCCAATAAATATGGAAAATAATCACAATAAACATGCTTTAAGGAAGTGTAAAGATACATGATTAACAGCGCTTATCAAAAGTAATTATTTTGTAAACGAATTTAAATTAAATGCTATCACTCCAAACTATCACCATTTTAATTAGGGTTTATCACTATGTCATAAAAGTATTCACAGAAGTGAAAAACAATTCCACATCATTAATTCACAGTTTGATGCGATTCGATAATATTAAAACGAAGTAAGTTTTTTTCTACCTACCTATTTTTAATTAATTTTCAACATCTTACTAAATTAATGTGTGTATTACTTTATCCTAATATAAATATGTTTTAAATTTATTTGTTAAACTAGCTTTTCGCCCGCAGCTTCGCCCGCAAAGTTCTCGTTGGATTTTCGGGATAAAAACTATCTTCCAAGTTAGACAAATATAGATAAATAGGTGCCAAATTTCATGATCAAAATCAGCCAATCAGTTTTTGCGTGAAAGAGTAACAATCAAACAAACGTGAAAACTTTCGCATTTATAATATTAGTAGGATGACCATTCTACCACTTAATATATAAATATTAGTATCAACTAGATCAGATATAAATGATGATATTCACCTGTATGACACTACACGCCACGTAGGTGACCCCAAAGGAGACCTGCACGGAGACGAAGCCCTGGTACACGAAGTCGGCGACGATCATGAACACGATCTGTCCGCACACAGCCAGCGCAAGCAACATGCGCGCTACCTTCGCCGCGGGAGCTGAAAATTAGATAATAATTGATTAAAAATAAGTTAAAACTATTAAAATCACTGATTTATAGTTTAACAGACAATGGCAGATACATTTTGTCTCCTAGAAATATCAAACGATGTTAGACACTATTAAAAGGTTTAGTGACAACATGATATACACAGAATTGGCTTTAATTTGTTTTATTTCACATAATACTGTTTTAATAAAAGCAGTGGTTACTGCGCTTTATAATTTAAAAGACAATGATAGATAAGTTTTAAGTGGGGCATTGACTCCATGAAATATCGAATGATACTAGACACTATTAAGGGCCGATTTTTCAATGCTTGGATAAAACTTATCCGTCCAATAAAGTATTACACAATAATATTAAAATGTCACGTAAACTGTCAAATACGGACAATTAGAATACGTTTTTAAAATGGTAGTTTTATACATTATTCGACGAATAAATTTTATCCAAGCATTGAAAAATCGGCCCTAAAAGGTTTAGTGCCAACAGGATATAAAAAGTGTTATCTTTTGTTTTATATCGTAAATTTAGTTACATAGAATACTGATTGTGAATTGTTTCAATGCCCTAGTCTACATAATTGGGAATACTATTTTTTTTGAACTGGTGTACTTTTAGCCTCCATAAAACTGCCATATTCACCTGTTCCCTTTAAGTTACAAGTGTGTCATTCGCTTTATAGAATACTGATAAGAAATTATTTAATTTCCTCGTCTACAATTCGGAATGACACTTTTTGAGTGTATTTCGTTGTACTTGATGTAATTTCTTAAATGTGATGTTGCTGAACCTTAAAAATAAATAAACAACAACTCACTGCCATAGAAGAGCGTCCGCCATGGCCACTCGATGATGCGCGTGCGCTCGGGCAGCACGCCGGGGATGGCGGTCTGGTGCAGCTGCGTGGCGAGCCGCGACGACTGCACGCACACCAGGTTGCCGCCGATGCCGTTCACGATCGGCTGGAACACCTCGTAGCCCGGGTACCGGTCCACCGCCTGGTCGAGCACTATACCTCCGATGCTGGATAATGGAGAGAAGATTTAAGATTGGTAAATTAGGTGCAATAGAGAGGTCAAAACATTCATAGTAACGAAGATAGAAGTAGAATAGAAGCTAGAAAGGCACTTGAATACCTACCACAAAACAAGAAGAAAATAATAAAATCTAGGAAGTTTACTTACACGCTTGATAAGAATTGAAAGTTTAGAATTCGACACGAAAATGGTTAAGTTGCATCCAATAGAGAAATTGGCAAAATCTTTGATAGTAATGAATACAGAAGGAAGGAAAGAAATAGAAGTAGAATAGAAGACAGAACACTTGAATACCACAAAACAAGACGAAAACAACTAGGTAGTTTACTTACTTGTAGATTACTAATATAATTAATATTAAAGATAGCAAAAAAGTACATTAAATTCATGCAATCTCTATAAAAGTAAGCAACTAACCCGCTAATAAACAGCGCCGAGATGACCGGTGTCCAGCCCGTGGTGAGCACCTTCTTTGTGTACTTGTTCCTCCAAACAATGAACACCCAGATCGGCAGCAGGCAGTAGTACACGCATAGGAGCGCGATCGGCTGCCAGAGAGACGTTTCTGGAAAATATATCAAATTAATTATGCTTTATGACCAGCCGTTTGCTTCACTGACTGATAAATAATGTAGCCTGTGCTGCTAAGTAAATATGTAATAATAAATGCTAAAGTAATTTTTAAATCGATCAAATAGTTTATGAATTAAATTATTTCGTAATAAATATGCGATCTTTCTTTAAGCGTTTGATTGCGTTGATCACCTTTACGTAATAAATTGCATTATAATAGTATTAAAAAGAGAGAGTTACATTTTACTATAAGAAACTTATTAATACAATACTTTTATGCGTAGACACTTATTTTAATATCGATTAAAGCATCAAAATGTATCTAATCGAAGTCTAAAAGATAGGATTGCACGAATATGACAAATTTTTAATGACTCATTAATCGGTAAATGTTAAGCCTCTTATTATAAGTACTTATAGATAAACAAATTATCTATTATTTATTATTATTATCTATATTATTTTAATGACTCATCATCATTAATCGGATTGTCTTTTTTAATATTATAATCACGGACATCTGTTCCAAATTATCTATTGAAATTTATCAATATCCCTAGAAATGAGTCGCTACTTAAAAAGGAAAAAAGTCACGTAAATGTTAAGCCTCTTATAATAAGTATAGATAACAAAAATTAAAGGCTTCATTAATATAAAATCACATTATATTGTTACCGATCCTTGATAAGTTGGAATTTAATCGGTCCGTCTGAAGTGGATCCAAACCGAGTCTGAAGGAGTCAATACAAACAAACATGCACACAAAACACAGGTGAAGATAATAAAAGCGTGTTCAAAATCCAGTACCTATAACTTGTATATAAAAAACTCCAATATATTTTTGTAACTTACGTAGTTATTATGTTTTTTATTTTCCTTGCTTCTCCTTAGTTTTAAGTTTTTCTATTGTGTTTTAGTATGTGTAAGGGTGCATTGGAAATAAATGTATTTTCTTTCTTTCTTATAACTTACTTATTTGCTCAAACATGTACTGCGCAGTGACGGCAAGCACAGAGTTGCTGACGATGTCACCGATGGAAGCCGCTAGAGGTGTCGCCACGTTGTCCGGGTTCACTTTGAACTTCTGCGACCCGAATATCACCATTACCATCACGAAATCTGAAATAGAAAATCAAAATTTAATGTTTTAATAAATTTTTAGATAATAATCAGACCCTCTTTCACCAGTTGCTGATAATGTCCCTGATATTTAACACTTTTTGACGTTTATTTTCATAAATATTATGTCGTTTTTACTAACCCTGGAGCAGTGCAGTGGTAAAGAAAAACACATTTACAATAGACGTAACAAATTATGAAGCTACTAAACTCACCAAGCACAAAACACGTGGTGGTAGCTGTGAAGATGGCGGAGGAGATTAGCAGCAGCACATAGTTCCCGTTGAACGCTCGGTCCGTGATCGAGTTGACCACTATCGCGAACATCGAGACCACTGTGGCGGCGACTATTGCTTGCACCTGGTGATATACATGATGATATTAATTTTATGTAAGAATAGACTAGGTCAGGATTAATTGACTGGTCAGGATATTATCACAATTAAGATACATTTTAAGCATAATTAAAGCTGTGAAGAGTAGGCCAGGTAAGGGTGAAGTGACATGTGTTCAGGATATTATAGAGCACGAAATTATATAATTTTATTAAGATATAATATATCAGACTAGAATACTATATTTATAAGTAGGTAGAGCAAATATGCTCAACACATATCATAATTATAGGATTTTGTTCTTTCTAAAAATTTATGGAATCATTATTGTAAACAATCATTTGTATAGATACATCGTAAAATGGAATTCCGAATTAAATAATTAATGTCTTATATCAAACCAACACAAGTTCGAAAAAATGCAGCTCTTAAGAACCTTTTTGGTCAATAATTAGCATTTCCTATAACCTTAATACGAAGGTAAAACATTGTTACCTGAACTAATGATATGTTCCCGACGACCATGGAGATGACTTCCCGCGGCGACTCCATGTTGCCAAGGTTCGCTTGCGTCGACAGCCGCGATGCGAGACACATGTCCAAATTACCTGGTAAACAATAAAATTATATTGTTATTAAAAAAGAGCGTGTGAGCCGAGCACACGTGTCAGAAGTGAAACTTCTTTGGCAAGATTCAAAGATTCCAAAATCCTTACTCCATGACGTTACGGTACTGCCATGACGCAACCTTGAAATTTTACTCTCAACGCGCCTAAAGAAGTTTCACTTCAAAAAAGAAAAAGTCCTATTGCTCCGTAATTATCAAGATTTAAAAAAATAATGCTTCAGTGCCGAAATTTTTGGTTTTTAAACTACGCAGAATTATATTTTATTTAAAAAACACATATAAGAAAACTTTTAGTCGTCAAGGAGAAACACATCTCATAATCTGATAACAATGAACTACCAAACATGAATTAATTGTTATTGTTGTAGTTTTTTCTGTATTATTTTATGATGCGGTTTGCTATTGTGACATCACACCATAGTACGTATTAGACGAAATCGCTTCCCGCAGTCTGTCTGTCTCTCCCTATTTATTTCATTTAATACAACTAATTTCTTTTTATACGCATAATTTATTGAAGATATATTTTTTTTAATTTTAAAGTCCATGTATAGTATTATTTAATATTATTTTCACCTCTCCATCAGGCTATCAATTGCAATTTTAAATAGCATCTAATCGCTTATATTACAAAAACTAAATCTTGTTTTTGTTTATAAAATAAGAGTGTAGATCACTTATGTTTATATATCGGCTTCGTTACAAAAAGGATCAAATTATTTAAACATCTCATATAGCTTCTATAGCAACCGTCTGTATTTATTCAAGTATCAAGTAATGTTTATAAGCTAATTTCAAAAAACGTATGGAGGAGACACCACGAACAAAATCTGTGCGCCATTTTTTTGCTCTAACTAAGTTTTAAAAATTATTATCTAGTTAGGTACTTACCGATGAAAGTTATTCCTTTGCACTTTTCCGTATTATTTGTATTATTTGTGCAATATCGTAACACACACGAAGGCTTATTTGATGCGTTTCACTTTAAAACAAATAAAAAATGAGGGTGCAGTTACGCCACATGGCGTATGTTGAGCGGAACATAAGTGATGTAGGCGGTGTCGTCTCCATATGTATATCTCAATGTATGTCATATCAAATTTAACAATATTTATTCAGTTTGAGTAATTACATATACAGGGTGTCCCACTGTTGGTATACTAAGCTCAAAGGAGGTTATAGTTTTGCATACGCTGAGTACGTAAAAAATAATTAAAAAATTCCAGACGCATTTTTTTTCAAATAGATGAATTTTAAAACTCTTCTGTGTACACCCATAACAAGCAACCCGCCCAACTTTGCCACCAGAATGTGAGCTATCGTTTAAGATTATGTTTTCGTAGATAAAAAAAGAAAACATGGATTTTCAGGAAAAATTAGCAAAAAATTTTAAAAAATTAACGTAATTTTGTTGTTTAAGTATTATTTTCATGATCAGTGTATGCAAAACTTCAAGTCCCTTCGCGCTTTGTATACCAATAGTGGGACACCCTGTTTATAACATGTAATTACTCCAACTGAATAAATATTGTTATAATAACAAAAAAAAAAAAAAAAAGAAACACGCAATTATTATATTGTCATCTGATCCTTGTTAAGTGTACATAGTTCGAATGAAATCTGAATAGCGAGTCAAAATCGAGTCTTAAGGAGTCCGTTATAGAGAAACATCGGTTACATAATATGTAGGTATAGATAAACTACGATAACATGGCGCGCCCCTCCAAATTACTGTTTCAATGTGTGTAGTGACATCCTTACGAAGGAGTTTGTATGTAGTTGTACGTATTCGTCTTTAGTACTTTACGTCCAGATTTGTTGGTCAACTAATCATAAGTTGCCGAGCGCCCAAGACAACGCACGTGTCGTTTTCATAGAATACGTCAGTGCAGCGCCATTACTAATAATAATGAGCGATTAGAGCGTGACTAGTCGAGCAACAAATCCATGGATTTGTTTTTGTTTGACGGCCGTCTCATTACGCACACATGCGTTGTGAATCTTGGTGGTGCATTGTAAATACTTTCACAAATACTTTCAAACGTTTTGAATTTTGGAGGGGCGCGCCATGTTATCGTAGTTTATCTCTACAACCAAACTGGTGAAAATAAACAAAAGCGTGTAAAAACGTTTTGTTTCATGTAAACTATTACAAGCATTTATGAATAGTCAAACTTTAAGAGCTAGCGCACAAGAGCAACTTTTGTCTCCGCAACTATTTTGTCTCTCCCATCAACTCTATGGGCTAGTAAGAAAGTGCGCGCACGTAGCGACGCAACTCCCCATAGAGTTGATGGGAGAGACAAAATTGTTGCGGAGACAAAAGTTGCTCTTGCGCGCTAGCTCTAAAAGTTCCACCGAATGAATGTCGCTTCTACCCAGAAGGATTGGAGAGAAACTTGATAGATCTTCTATTTGAAGACATTAGTTAGGAAGAAATACAAAATCTATGCTCAAATACAAAAAAAAATTCCCCGCTTGTTATTCTGAAAATTTAAAACACATTTCATTGACTGTAATGTAAGTGTAATAAATAATTACTTGTTATCTCTTTACACAAACATTGTGTTTGGAAATAATTTTAAATGCTAAACAGTTGCAATTGTTGTTTTTGGAAAGGCACACGCAAACATGCAGTTATCGTACGATAAAACTGCATTACTATTAAATAATATGGAAATTACATTGTCAAAGAATATTTTAGATAAATTTACAATTTGGTTTATTTCTGTTTCATTGTATGGTAGGGAGAACAAAGTAATATTGAAAGAGTAATTATTTATCGAGTGAGAGTGATCAATCCTTCTTGATAGTTTATTAAAAATGTCTATTCATCAAACTTCACAAGTAAACATTGAGTTACTATGTACTCAGTAATAATACCTCAATGCAAGTATAAAAGGTTTTGAGTTTCTGTAAAATATGACCAATGCTTTTTTTCATGAATGTAGAATTAATAGTAGCAGATCTTTATTATTTAATAATTATACATACTAATATATTATATAATATAAAATTGACATAACGGTTTGTGAATACTTTTGTTTTTTAAATACATATTAACATTCCTATGACAGCTGACAGCTGTTAATTTAGCACACATTTTTAAGACCCAAATTAAGCTTAAAATAATAGTCTTATTTATTCGCAATTATTTTAAAAACCTTTATATAAATATATCGTAGCGTAATTTACTTGAGGCACTAAATTAGTTCTAGAACATTCCATATATTAGGTTCTAGTTTAAATGTATGTCTAAAGGCACCTACGGATGTCGTCCATTACAGAAATTATATTGTGCTTAGTGTACCATTAACTTAATACAATAATATAGTCGCCATTTTAAATTGACTTTGAAACAGCCGAGTGTGAAAAGTTCATTTACTTGTGTTCAAAATCTTATCTATACTAATATTATAAAGATGAAGAGTTTGTTTGTTTGCTTGTTTGTTTGTTTGTTTGAAAAATTATTTTAGGAAATTACTGGTCCGATTTGAAAAATTATTTTGGTGTTAGATAGCCCATTTATCGAGGAAGGCTATATTATAGCATCACGCTAAGACCAACAGGAGCGGAGGAACGCGGGTAAAACCGCGGGGCACAGTTAGTGTAGCTATAATTCTTAGTAAGTGAGTTTTAAATACGAATATATAAAAATATATGTTTTTGGGTATTATAGTGTAAAGCAAACTGTTTTATTCTTTACTTGTGGTAAATATTTCAATTTGGAGATTTACTTCAAGTAGGTAAATAATTCCATTAAGAATCTGTCATATTAATATTTATATAATACTAGCGGTCCGCCCCGGCTTCGCCCGTGGTACATGTTTACGTTTTCTCTACATAAGAACCATCCTCGTACTTCAAGGAATATAATAAAAAAAGAAAAGTTTGGAAAATCCAAAAGTGCACGACTCATAATGCCCATTTAAGTAATTATGAAATATAAAAAAAAAAAAAAATATACAGTCTTGTAGTTTTCGTTTTTTATTAATTGCAATTAAACGACACTGAATTAATTAATCATTCGCATTCAGTGACCTACAATCGTCGATTAGAATATTTTAAAAAAAAATTTAACTCAAATGATGGATTTTTTCACAAGTTATAGTGTTTTCAGGTTTCACACATGACGGACAGGAAAATTTTTTGACCTATTTCGGTGTTTTTTTCCAATTCTATTGAAGTAAATCAATTTTTAAAAAGTATGGGATTAATCTCCATTAAATTATCTCGACAATAGTATGCAAAATATCTTGATTCCGTGAACTAACAAGGCTATAATAATAAGAATACCTGCAAAAATGAGGCGAAAAAAATTTTTCGATCGTAAAGCACTCTCTGATGCTTCGCATCATGAGTCGTGCAATTAACGAAATCGGTTCAGCCGTTCTCAAGTTATGCGCTTACCAACACATTTTGGGATTCATTTTTATATTATAGATTATGTATGCAGTTAGGTTAATAAATATGTACTGGTAATTTGTATAATATTGCTATTATGTGTATAATATTGTTAAAACAATACAATTCGTCTTGATAAGCGTTAATGTTAAATAAATAAATATTCATTCCAGGCGTAATGCTACTGACAAACTATTTATCACATTTTTTTATCAACATGACAAAAAAAATAATCAATTTGTTTGTATCTGACAGTAATTAGCTACTTTCAATGTCCTTGTTTCGATCGAGTATTAATTATATCATAATTAGCATTTATATCTTTGGATTTCTGATCAGTTTCTATACCTACACTTTCGTTTAAAATAAATGTAATTTGTTTAAAAACGTCGTACTTGATAAATATGAACCATTTTTTGTTTGTACAAAAAAAAAATGGTCATGAAATTATCTTATTCTTCAGGAAAGAAAATGTATAAATGCAATACTTATTTATGCATATTATGTACTTTTGAAAAGCGTTGAAGTAGTTAGAATAGCTTTAGAGATCATCGCATTCAAACAAACAAACTCTAGCTATTAAGTTGAGAAATGTATACTTCTTCTTTATAATATCTCGATAATAATTGCATTTTAAATCTGTCAGAGTTTATGAATTGATCATAAATTAATATTTATCAATAGTTTATACAATGCATCCTATTCCTCATAATCAATGGGTTTTTGTTTCGTCGCTAATAGCCGTATTGTTGGAGAAGAAAAACGTGTAATCATTGTTAGACGGTAGTTTTTCATTATGCTGTGTCTACATCTGGGATTCACAGAAAGATATATAGAAAGAATCACGTCAATCGCCCGAAAACCCACGGAGCTAACATAAAAAATTAAAATATGATATGAATTGAGAGTTCTGTTGTTTCTGGAAGGTTGGTTAAATAAAAGAAGATAACAGACAAATCAGTAATAGTTATGACATTGAACTACATAGCTGTTAAATGCGAATTCATATTATGCCAAAAATGATCACCATTTTATTAGATACCTACTTTAATAGATATTGCTGTACCTTTTTTAACTGAAATTTTTAGCAAAGTAGCAACTATATACCTGAGCTACATGTCATGCTTATCAAACCCTTTCAGAAATTCGTGTTTAATCAATGAGAATTTATTTCCTTTAGCAGGTAATTTCCGGTGTAAAATATTTATTATGTTTCTTTCCACCTAGTACCTACGCCAAATTATACGTTTTTAAAGTTTTCACGCAGTTGGCTTTTGATTTTAAAATGTAATGTATTATAGTAGGGGAGCCCATGATGCTAAATGTGGATTTACTCGAGCGTCACGGGAACCTATAAGAATTGGTAGATTAGACCATAGCGAGAAAAAAAGGTCCTATAATGT
>CAJQZM010039417.1:0-10128 GCA_907164665.1 Colias nastes
TGAGCCGCATTCCTTGCTGCTTGTGGTTGCAAGAGCGGCAGTGCGGGGGAGAGTTTGGACGCGATCACCCGGCTGCCGCTTCGTTTTTCAAAGACCGTATCGGCCTGCGGCAGTGGGTTAAGAATCGGTTTGACCCACCAGCGTCGGGCTGATGGACGGCGTTTACCGCTATTTGCGGATTTAGGTCAACCGTTATTTGCGGTAATATCCGCGTTCTGTGGTAAATTTGTTCATGCTGTTAGGCGGGAGATAGGAATTAGGATCGCTCAGCAGCCGGATCCTGGTGATGCTCAAGCCTTCCTTGATGCATCTTTCGAGACAAACGACTGAGCGCTCGACAAACATATTCAGATCAGAGAACCAGCTATGACGGATATGCTTAGCGCGATGCTCTATAAGTTTTTGCGTAATCACTATTATTAAATCGCCATCACCAAAAAAAATACCAAATCGGTCAAACAAGCTTTCGACACCCATAGATATTTCTTTGAAGACTGGATCGGCTTCTCTCATATCCCTCAACACAAAAAAGCTATCATTGGTCGAATTATTTTCTAATGTGTCCAGCTTTCCGACGCCAAATACTATCCACGATGCATCACATTCCAATAAATTACCAATAGCCTCGAACATTGCAATGCTAGGCTCAGACCGGCCGGTCTCGTAATCCCCGTACGCGGATTGAGAAAGATTAAGCATCTTAGCAATACCAACTTGGCTTACGCCCAAATCTTTCCGCCTCTTGGCCATGCGGACAGCCCATTCCGGGCGACTTTGGGGCACACGGGGTTTGCGCCGCTTGGGGATCAAATCTGACATGCGATATCGTAACCGTTTATTTGGGTTGCGGTCTAACGTGTATTTGCGGTATCCATACCGCCATGAAAGGTAATCCCGCTTCTCATATTATATCGCGTTTCGGCGGCCAGACCGCCCTTGCTCGTATCCTGAAGACATCTCAGGGAACGATCTGGGGTTGGGTGGCCGCCGAGCGCATCCCCTCCAAGCGTATTCCACAAATTATCGAAGCCGCCCGTCGGCTCGATCCTCCGATCCAACTCGAACCCAACGACTTTTTCGATCTCTCCCCTCATTCCCTCCCCTCTCAGGAGACAAAAGTTGGATCGTGATCTCATCATTCCCCCCGAGTTTGCTGCAATCGCGGCAATCTGTGTTGCAACCGAAGGCACCATCGGTGGTCGCAACTGCCTGACCGTTGATGGCCGGGCGCTCCATGCCGGTCTGAAGATCGGCAAGGACTTCTCGACCTGGATTAAGGGTCGGATCGAGAAGTACGAATTCACGGACGGTATGGACTTCGAGACATTCGATGATTTGAGCTCCCCCGATTTGGGGAGCTCAAAATCGAGGGCACAGCAGACCAAAGAATACCGTCTCACCACCGACATGGCGAAGGAACTGGCCATGATCGAGAACAACGAGATGGGTCGCCTGGCGCGGCGCTATTTCATCTGGCGCGAGCAATGCGCCATGGATGCCCTGACCGCTGCCCCCCGCACTGACCGCTACCTGATCCCCGGCGTGGTAATGGACGGTATCGATGACACGTTCATCCGCCTGCACCGCGCCGCCAAGGAACTCGGCATGTCCAAGGGGCGCGCCTTTCTTTATGCCAGCGAAGGGACCGAGAAGCTGCACGGGTTCAGCCTGTCCGACCTACTGGTCGAGACGGTCAACAAGCTCCCCCATCGCGCCGAGACCCCCGATACCCGTGTGTTCCGTTCGGTCTGGGACCATTCCAACCGTGCTGGCCTGCCTTGGCGCTGGACCGAACAGGCGATGGTCAAGCTCGGGCTGCATCGCGCCACCGGAGATCGTTCCTGCCCCTGGGAAGCCACGCCCGAGGGTGAGCGCTATGCCAAGGCGGTCGACAAGTCCCGCAAGGGCAGATCGAACATCAAGACGGCTGTCTACTGGACCGACGACATCGTGCCCATGGTCGAGGCCATGTGGGAACGCGAGCTCGGCCGGAAGGCGGTGGCGTGATGGATACGTTCAATCCTGAGCTATGGATAGAAGCCTCCCGCATATGGATGGAGCCTACTCCGCGAGGGGTCGTGCTTATGTTCTCAGCGCAATCACCCTGTCCAATCGCTCACGATTTTTCCACGCGGATCGATACCGTGCCCGGTGTTCTCGATATCACCTTTCGCTTTGTCGGCGTCAAAGATGGGGAAGTGTTGTTCCGAGCCAGTGGACCAGATCAGGAGCAGCCGTCATCCCCCGCTTTACCAGTTCCTCTGCTAGGACTTTCAACCCGCTGGCCGGAAGTGAACGAATTGCATGTTTGATGCCTGTCTTTTCCTCCTCGGGGGCATCCTGCTGATCGACGTGATCGACAAGCAACGCCTTGAGCGTCGTGGCGTCGAGTTCGACCGTCACGGTGCGAAGCTTTTTGGTAAGACCACCGTCTTCGGCCAGAAAATCCACGCCCTTTGCTGTGATAGCCGCCTGCCCATACCAGAAAAGACGGCCAAAGTTGTTAACCTTGATATTGGCTGTGGCGAGCTTGTGGCCAACCAAATACCAGACATTCCGAACAGCGACATCGGCCTCGACCCCGGGCGCTATCTCATCGATACGCCCGAGCGGCTTGAAGTTGGCGTCACGCAGCTTTTCAAGAATAGGTCGCCACACGGCTTCGGCAATACTCTGATCGGACATCCGGTTTCCTCCGTCTCCATGCATGGTTGTGGTGACCGCATGGTGGCACGGCGGCACGCGGGAGTCCTGCGATTCCCGCGTGCCCATCGCATCGGACAGGCCTGATCACTCATGATCCGACACCGCCCCCATGGCTGTCATACCGCTCAACAGGTCCCCAAGCGCCAGCCTGACCGCTGGTGTCTGGGGAATGGTCGCGATCGGCAGCAATGTGGGCGACAGGATAATGGCGGTCAGCCGCGTGGTAAGCCGCGCCGCCGGTATATAGTCATAGACGCCGGCCTGGGCGCGAAGCTGCGCAAGGCCGAGCATCGCCCGGTCAATATCCGACAGGAGGGCCTGAGCATCCTGTCGGAACGGGTCCATTTTTTTCTCTGCTGCCATGCCATCTCCCGCATCGGTTTCTCCAAAGGTGTGAACAGCCTTGAAACTGACACGGAGTTGACCCAATGGCGTGGAGTGAGTCACCCAAGGGCTTGGGTAAGTCGCCCAAGGACGGAAAATCCATGACGGATGCTGTCCTGAACGAGTTTTCCGAGATCGTGGATCAGACCGTCGAGGCATGCGCCCGGCGCTGCCGCTCGATCAAGACCGCGACCTTTGAAGCCGCGCGCATTCTCGGCCTGTCAGAGCGCCGGGTACGCGCAATCCGCCACCGTGAAGCACGCAGCGTGTCGGCCAGTGAATGGTTGAACGTCCGCGCCCGCTTTACGGCTCATCTCGAGGCCGAGGCCCGTCGTCAAACGGCGGAAATCGACCTCTTACGCGCCCGTATCGAGGCGCTCAGAACAGAGGCTGCATGATCCGAAAATGGTTCTGCCTGCGAATGGCCAGTTACTGGCGGCATGTCGCTGCACGACGCGCCGACAATGCCGCCGATGCTCTCAGACGGGCAAACGAATGGAGGCTCCGCGCTCTCATGACAGGAGATAACCAATGATACGAACGTCCAATCGCATGCCGCGAGGCAAGCGCGACTGATGGGCTTTGAGCCCATTACCATCATCATCCCTGGCGCCCTCCGTGGGAAAGGGAGACCTCGTTTCGGTAACGGTCGCACGTTCACCGACGCGAAGACACAAAATGCCGAAGCCTGGATCAGACATTGCGCAATCGAGCAGGCCGGTCAGCCGGTTCTCGAAAATGCACTCAGTGTTGCGATCGACATAGATATTGCAGTTCCTGCCTCGTGGCCTCGCCGCAAGCGCGAGCAAGCCCTCACAGGGGCCGTGCACGCCATGGGGCGACCAGACGTGGATAACTGCTCCAAACTGGTTCTGGATGCCCTCAACGGCATCCTATGGCGCGATGACGCCCAGATCTGTGAGCTCAGCGTCACGCGACGCTACGCGGATGCGCCACAGGCCACGCTGAAAGTGAGGGCGCTATGAGCGAGCAGCGCGAAGGATCAGGGATCCTCCTCACCAATCGGCAGAAACGCTCGGATCGCTCGCCGGACTATACCGGTACCGTGACGATCAACGGTAATCCGTATGAGATTTCCGGATGGGCCAAGACGGGGCGCAATGGCGGCGCATTCATCACGTTGTCGCTGCGCATACCGCAGCCGGGTCAGGCACGGACCCAAAAGCCGACAAAAGCCCAGATCGGGCGAGCCGAGGCCCTGAGGCAGAGGACGATGCCATCATGACATCCTTTCTTCCTGACGATATCAGGCGTCTCGCCCAGCTTGGCTGGCGCATGTATCCTTGCAGCTCGTGGCCGGGCAGCAAGGCAGCACTGGTCAGTCGCAAAAAGGACGGCAAAGCCCCGCACGAAGCGGCAACCTCCGATATTGCACAGCTCGAGGACTGGGCAGACCGATATCGTGGCTGCGGGTGGCGTGTGGTCATGCGCGGATCCGGTATCTGGGCGCTGGATATCGACCGCCCTGGCGCTGACCACGCCAATGACGGGTTTGCCTCCATGGCGTCACTTGTCGAGCAGCACGGCCCTCTCCCAGAGGGGCCGCGTGTGCGGTCTGGCGGTGGTGGGCTGTACCTGTTCTTTTCCTGGTTCGGTGAGCGGATCACAGGTGAGAGTAACGTGATTCCCGGCATCGATCCTCGACCGGGCCACGGCAATCAATCAGTTACCCTGCCCCCATCTTCGCATCATCGCACTGGTGCCCCGTACAAGTGGCTCTCAGCGCCTTGGGACACGCCTCTGCCCTCCGCGCCTGCTTGGTTGCTTGAGGTGTTCAAGGGCAAGCCGGAGTTTACCCCTGGGCCTTGTCGCCCCTCGACCGAGCGTCGAGCCCATATCGTTCTGACACGGGCCAGAGAGCGCATTGTCAACGCTGCGTCAGGCAACGCGAACCACACGCTCAACAAAGAGGCATTCATCGTGGCACGTCATGTGGCGGCGGGCACGATCAGCGAGGCGGAAGCCGTATCGGTCCTGTTCGATGCAGCGCGCTGGCGCAAAATCCCGAACCCGGAGGCAAAATCGACAATCCTGAGCGGCATGCGTGGGGGCTATCAGCATCCGATGACAGCGGAGGTTCGCGCACATGGCTGATCTCACGACCGAACCGGATGATCGTATCGAACATTTTCTACACGAAATGGAGAACGCAGGCCCGACTGACCTTGCGACACTGCGGGAGGAAGACCTGCCCCCTGAGTTCTCAGAGGATGACATCGCCCGTCGCTTCACCGAGGATTACGGGGACAACTGGCGCTACGTTGAGCGTAGCAGATGCTGGTACGAATGGACCGGTCAGAAATGGCAGGAGGAGAAAACGTGCCATGTCTGGGATGTGATCCGAAAGGTCTGTCGCACGGTGGCAGCCGGAACGACAAACGAGAAGATTGCCCGCGCTATCTGCTCAGCCAAGACAGTGGCGTCCGTAGAGAAGATTGCCCGATCGGACCGCAAGCACGCGACACGCGCTGAACAATGGGACGCTGATCCATGGCTACTCAACACCCCGGGTGGCGTGATCGACCTTCGGAACGGCAGGGTTATGCCGCAAGACCGAGATCTCATGATGACGCGGATGACCGCCGTGGCGCCGGGTGCTGGCGATGCCCCGATCTGGCGGCGCTTCATCAAACGGGTGCTGCAGGACGACGATGAGCTTATCGGGTTTGTGCAGAGGATTTTCGGTTATGGCCTCACGGGGCTGACGCGTGAGCATGCTCTGTTCTTTTTCTACGGTAAGGGCCGCAACGGCAAAGGCACGGCCGTGAATACGATTGGGAACATCATGGCGGATTATGCCCAGACGGCCTCTGCCGACACGTTCATGGACTCCCGGTTTAACCAGCACCCCACCGACATGGCGATGCTTGCCGGCGCACGTATGGTCAACGCATCCGAGCTGGATGAAGGACAGGCGTGGGCCGAAGCGCGGATTAAGTCGCTCACAGGTGGCGACCCCGTAACGGCTCGCTTTATGCGGCAGGATTTTTTTACCTATGTGCCTCAGTTCACCCTGATTATTTCAGGCAATCACAAGCCGGCTATCAAGAACCTGGACGAGGCTATGCGGGCCCGCCTCAACCTTATTCCTTTCACGGTGCAGATTCCCGCTGAAGAGCGCGATCCGGAGCTTCCCGAAAAGCTCAAGGCAGAGTGGCCGCAAATCTTGCAGTGGGTGATTGATGGTTGCGTGGAATGGGCGAAAAATGGCCTGCGCCGCCCGCAATCTGTCATCGATGCGACGGCAGAGTATTTTGTCGATCAGGACCATCTTGCCGAATGGATTGCAGAGAGCTGCGACACGGGGCCGGAGTTCAAATACCGCTCTTCGGACCTCTTCAAGGACTGGCTGGCCTATGCCAAAGCGCACAATGAGACGACGATCTCAAATTCGAACAAGTTCAAGGAAGAGCTTGAGAAACGAGGCTTCACGTGGAAACGCAGCAACGGCGCCTGGTTCACCGGCATTGGACTGAAGCCAAAACAGACCCCATGGGTTCCGGATGACCAGGGGGATGAGTTCGATGGGTTTTGATCGCTTGATCCCATGCAAAGGAAAAGGGCTGCTCTCGAGCAGCCCTTACCATTTATCCTGAAGCCCTTCTTCATCCAGTCTTGCGAGGACGGCCACCCTTGCGGCCATTCTCGCGCGATGCAGCCGATTTTGCTGCCGATCTGGACGATCCCCCTACCCGCCCCATAGCCTGGGCCATCCAGGTCCGGGAGCCGAAGACGCCTTTAGACAAACCATCAACAAGCAAATCCGCATCAAGGCGGTCCCAGTGCAGACCCGTTCCGAACGGGGTGATTTCTATGTCTGACAAATCCGCATCAGAAGCCCCTGCAAGGCCCTGCAGCAGATCGACAGGGATTGCCATCTCAACGCCATTGCTCAGCGTCACGCACAGCCTACGCCGCTCTGGCAGGTAGAACGCCTCTACAGCTCTGCTGGCCTCATCCAGATACTCTCGACCGGCAGCCTCGGCGCTACGGAATTCAGCTTCAGTTACCATGGATTGCCTCCCACGCTTCGACGAGTTCCTGAATGTGCGTGGCGACAATCTCACATGCCGCCGACACTTCCTTTCGGGATAGACCTGCCGTGCGAATAAGCGCCGAAGATCCGTCTAGAGAGACCACCGCTTCACCATTTGCCCCGATGACATGCACATGGGGAGGCTGGTGGTCGTTTGGGTATATCCTTACGGCAAATCCATCGATGCGCAGTATCGTCGGCATGAAGTCTTATAACAGAAACCCAAGCGAATGGGTATTATTTTTCGTTGCCTCCATAAGTCATTGAAAACTAACGACTCCCATCCAAAACGGACGGCACGGACGCCGCCACCTTTATCGGACGGATCAGCCATGCATGTATACGCGGGCGCGTCACGCATATGGCCGGACGGTCTATAAAGGGGGCTACGTCCGCGCCGTCCATTTTCTGTCTCGGCTGCTCTAAAACCCAGCAAAACCGGGCGATTTCGGTACAAACGGGACTCGGGGTGTGGTAGGATCGGGCATGAGCGAAACGAGGAAACGCACCCTCGGCGCGGACATGATCGATCTCAGCGTGCCGTGGTGCAAACGTATCGATCCAACGCACCTGATCGCCAAGCCTGTCGAGCAACACCCTCCCAGACCATCGACGTTGGCCGCTGAGGGTGGGGCAGAGCGTGAGACGACAAGCTCACCGGCGGAAATTGGAACGGCCTGTACGGGGCGGAAAAAGGCTCTCGTGGTGTGGGTGCTGGCCATGCTGTTAATGTCCGCATACATCGGCCTCGCCCTGTGGGCGATTGGAAGCGCTTGGGGAGCATTTGCCCTGCTCGTGGGCGCTCTTTTCCTCGTTCCTGCGGATGCTCTGCTCTGGGTGCTAGTTATCAACATGGCGCGGGGTGGGACTTGATGGGCGCAATGCTTTTCATGGCTCCGCCGCTGGCCATGGGGTACGCGATGACCTTAGGCGCCGGGTTGATCTGGGGCATTGTCGCGCTGACGTTCGGTGCGCTCGCACTGGTGGCCTGCGCGCAGCTAACCGCAGAAGATCGCCACCCGGAATGGCTGATCGTGGCCGTATGGCTGCTTTCCGTGACCCTGATGATCTTGGGGCTTTCCCTTGTCGGGCTGCATTTCATCAATGGGGGTGCGTTTAGGTGATGAAGTTTGGAAGGATCGCAGTCGTTTCAGCCGCTGCCTTCGCGGGTGCTTTGGCCGGTAGCCTGATCGTCAAGGCGCCGCAGAAGCCAGACGCGCCAAGTGTCGCAGCGGCTTTTATCTCGAATGATGTTTACCCCACTGAGGCCAGCGAAAACGCGCGATTTCAGCACGAGGCGTACCATTTCGTTTGTTCATGGGAGCCGGGAAAGCCTGACTGCATACGGGAGCGGGAATGATGGACGACGAAGGTTTCGAGGCATACATGTGCCTGACCGATTTCGAGTGGGAGCAAGGCAACCCCATCAAGGGAAATCGAATATTCAGCACGCTCGAAGGACTGCGGGATGAGTTTTCCTGCATTGCCGGGTGTGGATATGCCAAAGTTCGCGTGTCACTCATCGAGGCCGTTAAGGGTTCTGACCCGGGATGACCCGCCTCCCCCTCCCCACCTGGCGCGACCTCGTGGGCACGCTCGCCAGCCGAGACCCTGACCAGCCCGTGACGGACGACGATCCGGGCTTCTGGCTCGGGCTTTGGTTGCAGGGCGTAACACCGGGCGATGCGGTGGCGGTGACGGTGACGGTGGAGTTTTAGGCACTCAGATCTAAGTCAGCCGCGCGCTCAAGCGCCTTTTCTGCCCACTGGTTCAGGCTGACCCCAGCAACATCGGCAGCAGTCGCAACCCGTGCATGAAGCGCTGGATCGACACGGAACATCAAACGCCCGCTATAGGGCTTCTGAGGCTCGCGGCCTCGTTCCGCACAGGTCGCAAGATAGTCATCGACGGCGTTCTCAAACGCGGCTTTCAGTTCTGAAACGCTCTCGCCTTCAAACACAACCTGGTCACGGATGCCGCTGATCCGACCAACGAACACCGCGTCATCAGCCTCGAAGGTAATGGCGGCAAAATAGCCTTTGTAATTCATGGCGCTCACGGGGTTACTCCTATCTTGGTCAGGAAGGCCGCCACTTCGCGGACCTGATATTTCTTTGCCTCTTTCTGAGGGTGTGGACGGTGCAGGAAAAGCAGGTCATCACCATGGAAAATCTTGATGGCCGATCCTGCCTTTTCCTCGACCTCGCAACCAAGGCTCACAAGCAGCGCCTCGATTTCAGACCAGACCAGCGTACCGCTCGTTGGCGTTGCGAAAATCTTGGACAGGAGGCGGATGTGCTTGCTCTTCATGCCATCATAATGTGCCATCATACTCAGATATGCAAGCATAAAATGATGGCACTATACAAAAAATGCGACCGCCGCTTTTCGTTGTACTGGCAAGCCGTTTCTGGTAGGATTTCGATATGGTGAACCCGTCTGAACCTACAGGAAAAAAACAGAAAGGTGCTGGCAAGAGGCTGTTTAAGCCCGGCCAATCCGGCAATCCAGCAGGACGCCCCAAAGGCACGCGCAACAAGCTCTCCGAGAACTTCGTTGCAGCCCTTTACGCTGACTTCGAAGAGCACGGCATCAGAGCCATTCAGAACATGCGAACCGAGAAGCCGGGCGATTACGTCAAGGTTGTCGCAAGCCTGGTCCCGGCTCAGTTTCAGCAGGTCGATGAGGATGGCAAGGTGCAGACGCTCGGCGTGATCGCCCTGCCCGTTAAGGGCTCCAAGTGACGAACGTCGTCTGGTCGCCTACCGATCGGCAGCAGGTGTTTCTGGCAGCCGAGGAAGAGGAAGTTCTTTACGGTGGTGCGGCTGGTGGCGGAAAGACAGACGCGTTCATAGTAGATGCTCTCGGACTGTGGCAGAGCGCGCCTCTTGTGCCTCGCTACAAGGCCCTGATCCTTCGCCGGTCTTATCAGCAGTTGCGCGAGGTGATCGACCGTGCGCGGGCGCTGTATCCATCCATTC